>PVKA01004012.1:0-103429 GCA_004027165.1 Ctenomys sociabilis | reverse complement strand
CTCTTTCCTGCTAGGACTCTAACATGACCAAATATGCTATAGTTCCTCATGTCTATCTTTTCAGGTTGTATTAACTCCAGCTATCAAGTCATAAGTGGGTTTAGATAAAGAAATCTAAATAAGGCAAATAAGATAAAACAATTGCCTGTTAATGACACAAGAATTGGCAAGTACATTTTTCTATGAATGGAGAGATATGCAAAACGCCACCCAGTTATATCACTATCATTTCTCTTTCTGCTGTGGAATTACTTTCTTTCCTTAATAGTTGGTCTCAAGAGAACAAAACAAAACAAAACAAGGCAAAAGGGAGAACAGGCGCTCCTCGCTATAGTGCCTGGCACCCACCTGAGGGCATGTGCTCTGTAAGTTTGACACATTTGAATCATGCTAGTGTCCCCAACACTGCTTGACTGTGAACTGGGTCTATCCAGTCACCTTTAGCCCTCCCAGGGAATAAATTAAATCTGCATCTTGTCTGTGTTGCCTGGAAGAGACTCTTCAATTATTTATGGAGCAATAGCAGGGAGTTGCTCTTCTCTGCAAGTTGGGGTTGGTTCTGCCTCTGTCTCCTCCAGGCCAGTGTGTTAGTAAGTTTAGAAATGTCTGGAGAAAATAACAAGGCTAAAGGCAACCAAGATATATTAACAGAAAAGCTGCAGTAAGTCACTTATTTATTTATTTTTTTCATTTAAAGGCTGCTCTTGGGCCAGCACAGCTGCCTTTGTCCTCTGGTTCTGCTCTCGATGAGACAAAAGGAGGCTGGTAAGTGACTACAGAAGACCAGGCAGGCAGTAAGGTAAAGACCACTTGGATATAAGGATGAAATTATTATAACAGAAATCAGAAGGAACTCAGGAATTTGAAGCAGAGGTTTTTATGCATTGGAAACTTCTGTCTAACCTTTTGATTAATTCATATATGCTTCAGACTCTACTCTGATTCTCACAGAGAACGAATGGTCAGGGTGAATCCCTGACGGTCTCTCAGTCATTTGCTTGTATACCAGATGCAAGGGGTCACAATAAGAACCTCAGACATATTTCTGTTAGGGGGAGTCTTTCCTACAAGGCCATGCATTTCCTCCCTGCTGTTCTAATTGCTGCTACATGGAGGAAAATAAACAAATAAATAACACCTACTGTATGGTTATTGACAGGTGTTAGACAAAACACCCTGACACATGAAACACACTTACGTGTCAAGGGGAAATTATCTCAGTGACAAATAGATGGTTTTCTAGGAGAGACCTGATGTTAATCAGACATGATAGGAAAATACAGTTTGGTTGAGCAGTACAGAGAAAGTAAATACTACACAGAAGAAAAAAATGAAAGAAACCAAAGGATGCCAATTTTGTAATCATTTTTCTGAAACCACAGCTTAGAAAATGCTTTGTCCTAGTGCCTAGATGGAGCAGAAATGTCATCCTGAAATGTATAAGCTGGGTCATCTTTGTTTCAATTTCTAAGGAATACTATTTAAACTAACTTCTATGAAACTATAATAGAAACCAAATGTTGTAGTTTCATGGATTTTTTCCAAGACCATAAAAACTTCATCTAGATCTTACATAATACCTCCAATACCCAGTTAAGAATCCAGCATATTATATCATTTACTACTAAAGAAAGGCATGACAAAATGAAAGATTTGCTATCTAGAAAGATAGCTACAGATCTGAGTAAATGCCATAGCTTTATTTGTTCTGTATGTGTTACTAAAACATTCCTTTAAATGTGTGGTAAGCATTAGTTAATGCTCTAAACTAGAAAGAAAAGGGCTAGGTTTGGGGCATTGCTAAGCACTGAAACTGGTATAAAAGATAGTCTATGAGGAATCACATATTACTAGCAATAACCCACAAAGGCCTCCCCTTTCTTACCATGTGTAAAATTTTTATTGAGGTATCATAGGCAAATAGAGGACATATATTTATCTAAGAAATGCATTGACCTCTACATACTTTTTAACAGCATAGGCCAACTCTGGAGAGGCACCAGAAGGAAAGGAGCAGATGAAAACTACCAGAGATTTAGTAAGTACTGCGACAGATCACAAGTCCCAAAGGCAGCTATGATATCTCTCATCCCATCTGTTTTTCAGTAATATGACCTTTCTACTCTCCCATCAAGGGCTAGAGCTTATTTCTTGTCCACTTGCCTCTCGGTGGGCTCTGTAAGCGCTTTGACCAACACAATAGAACAGACATGCTACTTTGCTATTCCTGGGCACCAGTTTTGGCTCAGTAGCTTTTTCTTTCCTCTTGGAATCTTTTCCTCTTGGTATATTCTTTCTCAGAACCCAGAACCAGATAATAAGATACTGAAGCCACATGGAGGGCACATCTGGGCAATCCAGTCACATACTAGCTAAGCTTCTCATCAGCATCAATTGGTTGTCCTTGGGTGTGCTATCATGGACTTCTACCCTAGTCAAGAGCACAGACACGGGCAGTCCCAAGCAAAACCCAAGTTCAGTTGCTTGAGAGATCCCTAGTGTGAGGTGCTCAGCTAAGACCCTTCAACCCATAGAACTATGAGAGCTAAGAATAAATTGTATAAATCCAGTGATATGGGGGTAATATACCAACCAGGGATAAATAACTGTGGTTAGTTCCAGGAGAGCAATTTTGAAATTTATCTTCATCAGGAAGAAAGCAAAAATAACAGAAGAATAATTGAGAGTATAGACATATTTTGGGGTCAAAAAGATATTAAATTAGAGGTGAGATTGAAATAGTATTACTTGGTAAGAAAGACTAGGTATAGAGAGTTTAAGAAACGATTAAATATTTGAAATAAGAGTTATGTGGCCATGTAGAGAAAGCCTTGGAGAAGGCTCACTGGCATACTTGAAGCCAATTCTGAGGCTGTGAACTGCAAATGTGAAAGTACCACCCATGTGGGGCTGGAATTTTCCTCAGCTGCACTGAGCTGTGCCAATCAGAAATGAGAAAGCATCCAACTGGACCAGTCCTGGGTTGCAGTTTTGAAAAGTAAGTGCAGAAAGAAGATAGAGCAAGGCCTTCTGGGAGGGGAGAGTTGAAGCAAAAGGTTATGGGGTCTTAGCTTTTTAGGGAAAGGAAATGAAGCTGGGAAAGGCCTAAGAGAAGAAATGAAAGAAAAGAACTGCAAAAATTTGAGGTTCCTAAGAGTCACTACATGAGTGAAGGGACTGAAAATCCAGAGGGCTATTATTGACTCATTTGCAACATCACTAGTCATTAAGAGTTTTACCTACAAAATATTTGAAGACTAATTTAATAAAGAGCTAATGTTTTTCACTTGTCAATAATTTGCCAAGTTCCCGATGAGAAAGATGGCTCGCTACCATCAGAGTGAGAACTTATTTGCACATTGACAAAGGTGTGGTGGAGCTGGCTCAGATCCACTTGTAGGAGCCAGCAGGGTGCATTCTTTTCCATATCTGCATTCCATGATATCCTACTGGTAACTCAAAATGCACCATGGTAGGAGTATGTATATCACAGAAATTAATGGACGTTATCATGAGGGCTTCTGTTTCCCAGAGTGCTTGGTAAGCATCCACCAGCGTACTACCATTCACACTTTCCCTAGAAAGACAACTGCGTTTTGCCTATTGCTTATCAGTGTACACTTACGCCTCATTCTGTACAAGTGTACCCAGAGGAAGTGACTGGAAGGTATTAACTGCATGAGGCACAACTGTGAGGCTCAAGCTAAGTCATGTAGTACTGGGGATGCCAGGACATTCCAAGACTAAAGGGAACAGGCAACAAAACAGGCTGAAGTAAGCACAGCTTAGCATGTGAAGTTATAGGCCCCATTCAGGTGTGCGGAACTAGAAGAAAGACATATAACTGTGGAATACTTATTTTAAGGAGCAAAACCGATGCATTTTTACCTGGCTCCTCAGTGAGCCTTTGGTAGAGGAGCCGAAGGTCAGGGATAGGGTTTCTCTCTGCCTATGTGAACAACCCCACTTATAATGCTTGTGAGCCCCAGACCAGAAAGCTGCTTGCAAAGGATCACCTTTTCTTCTACCTCAGTTTTACAGCGCTGTGACACAGGTACTGAAATCATCCTAAATAAATCAATCCTTTACAAAATGATTTAATCTCCTGATGTGCCCAGTAGTGTAGCTCGCACATGACAATGTAGGGATGAGACAGGCCTCGCCTCCCACTTCATCTTATATTTACCTCTAGCTCAGTTGCCAAATACTATCTGCATTCCTCTTTCTACCTCATTTTGCTTGAGGATAGTAACCAAAGTGAACAAATTAGCATAACAAAAAGAGAAGGTTACTAGAAATATGAATGAAAACATAATCCTCTGAGGATTTCAATCTGGTGGGTTTGAAGGAAGACACAAAAATTTTATCAGCAAGGCAGAGCAAACCTGAGAATTTTCAGCCATTACTTAGCATAGTAAACTATATTAATATTTTTCCCACTCATGCAATAAAAACTGATTGAGAATGGCTTAGATGTGACTACGAAGGTAATAAAGCTCTTTGTGACTCAGAATTGCAATACCGACTTGAAAGGTTTCATTAAAATTAGAAGCATTTTAGCTTGTTTTGTTTCTATTAAACAGGAACACATTATTGTATTTTATTTGAGAGGAAATTAGAAAAGATGAATGCATAATAATTTGTTGAAATGCAGAGTGATATTTTTGAGAGAAGTCAAAAAACACTACCAATGCCTCCCTGCCACTTCAGTTCTGCTCTGTGACAGTCTTTTATCAGGCGGCTTCCGGGATAAGCCCTCCGGTGCTGGCTCGCAGGTGCCCTGACAGTCGCTGGCCCACTTCCTTCCATATTTTCCCTCAAATGCAGTAGGAACAGATCCCATCTCCCACTGAGAAGGGCTGAGGAGTGAGGCACATGGTGAATTCTATTTCATGGTGGTTCTGTGTAGTGAATGAAAATTATCTAACAGGGAAAAATAATTTCCCTCATTTTTCTTTACAAGAGCACTTATTAAAATGGCTTTTTAAAATAGATATGCAATGATACAGCAAATTAAGCTAGCTATATCAAAATAACAACACAGTCTAAGATTTTCAAAATACCCAAGATTCTTTTATTTTATATGAGGGGGAACTACCATAACTGTGGATATATATTTTTCATTACTCCTAGAAGACAACATTTGGCAACAAGAGGGGCTTTAAAATTTCAACAAGCTTTCCCATGCAGAAAAAATGCCACAGAAAGTCCGTGTGAATGTGGAAATTAAAATTGGAATGTTACACATCGAATGTTTGTTTCTTTCTGAGATTTACAGATTAAAGCCTAATACCCAAGGCGATGGTATTCGGAAGGAGGTTTTTTGGTAGATGGTCAGGTTTAGACAAGGTCTTAAGAGTAGATCCTCACAGCAGGATTCATGCTGTCGTAAGAAGAAATACCTGAGTGCTCTGGGCATACTTATTCATAATCCTTTTCTCCCCTCCCTTGATCCCTCCTTTCCTTCTTTCCTCTCTCCTTCCCTCCATCCTTTCCTCCTTCTGTTCCTTCTTCCCTGTGAGGATGCTAGGAAAGCAGCCTTCTGTAAGCCAGGATAAGGACCCTCACCAAGAACTTATTCAACAAACACCTCCATTTCAGACTTCCAGTCTCCAGAACCGACAAATAAATACTTGTCATTTAGCTACCACTCTGTGAGACTTTGCATGGCAGCCTAAGGTGATTAGCACACGATCTTTGTCCTCCAAGAGCTCAGAGCAGAGAGATAAATGAATATATAGATAATTTCAATGCTCTCTCTGGCAGAGCTATGCCTAGGGTGCTGATGCAATGTACTGGTGAGATGATCTAGCTCTTCTCTGGGATTTGACACACAAAATGGTTATAAAACTGTGATCACATGTTAAGGTGACTTTCCAGGGGACAAAAATTGGTTGGTGGTAGAGCCAGGATATTAAACAAAACCTTACATATACATAATGTATAGATATGTCTAGTACATTTTTTAACCTATTTATTTAGTGAATTTTTTGAGCCTTCAGCATATGCTAATGATCATGAATGAGTTAGAATCATCAAATAAGCTAAAATACATTTTAAAGAGTTTATCTGAGCAAATAGCAATTCATCAGTCTGGCAGTTTTAAACCTAAAGTGGGTCAGGGACTTGCTATGCTGAAGAAGTCTAAGGGGCAGATAAAGAGCAAATGCGAAAGTAATAGAAAGAAAATATTAATTGTTATAGTGATAAAGTTGTATTATTTGGTCTAGCTTGCAGGAAAGTCCCCAGTGATAAAAGCTAGTTTTCTGCTTCTGCTTGGGTGAGCTCAAATTCAAATTCTGTTTTTTTTTTTTCTTTAATATTAGAATTTATAAGAATAGTTTCTTACATTTTGCTTATGTTTGCAAATCAAGCAAGGTCAAGGTTACATAAGACTTGGCTATCTTTGTCTGCTCAGGTATCATTTAGGCCTGGCTCCCATTTAAATTTATTTTATCAGCATTTCCAGTGATTGTGTTACCCCCCAACCCCACCCAGTGCCCCAACTTCCACAAAAAGGCCAAGGTTCAGGTACATTTGCTAACTTACCCAGAGCCAAACAATCAATACACATCAGAGCTGGGCTTAGAATCTAGAACTTTGTAACAATAATTTAGAAGGCAAGAAATGTAAAAGTACAGTCAGGTATGGTGGAATATGCCTGTAGTCCTAGCACTTGGGAAGCTGAGGCAGGAATATTATTGTAAATTCAAGGCCAGCCTGGACTACACATTGAGTCCAAGGACAGTCTGAACTACATAGTGAGACCATGTCTCAAAAACAAACAAACAACCCCTCCAAAAAAGTGTAAGTACTTAAAAGAAATTAGATTGTAGAAAGTAATCACTATCTCATAACTTCTTCTATATGACATGCATATATATAATATATATGTACATAAATGGTATAGTTTTTTCATCAGTAAAATTGGTAAAGTCATGGTAACACCTTCTGAATAGAGGATGTAGTAATAAAGATACTCCTTCCTGCCCTGGGGAGAAGGGAGGTTTTCTGGGAAAAGGGTTAGTATTCTCCTCGCTCACCTAGCCTCTTCCTGGGTCATGGTAAGATCTGCTTCTGTGAGGTGGCCAGCTCCTCCCACTGGCCTTGCAGCGTGACTGGTATTATCTTTCCCTGGTCCCCCACCCACCGCCATAGTTTTAAGGAACTACAAAGTCTTCATGGGAACTGCATCCAACATGGTACCTGATCAACTCCTCTGCTCCACTCAGCCATCTACATTGCCACCTTCATATCACAACCCATGACAGGTTTATGTCCCCTCCATTTTCTGAATGTCCTCCCACACCCATGATCAATTTTTCCATCACTGAGACAAAACACCCAACTTCTACAAGTTTAAAAAGAAGTTTCTTTAGCTTAAAGTCTCTAGTGGGGTTAGTCCTCTGTTGACTACCCCCAGGTCAGAAATAGTATGGTGGAGAAAACCACGCAACCCATGGCAGCCAGGTGGCTCCTCCACTGACCCATTTGCAACCAGAACCCACCTCCTCTCAGCACATTCAGCTGCTAAATTCATCAATGGGTGAATCCATTAATGAGTACAGCACCCCGTGATCCAATCACCTTCCAAAGGCCCAACTTGACATAGGCATCTTTTGGGGGATATTTTAGACTTAAGCCATGACAATATCCACATTTGTATATAGAGACTTAATCACTAAGTCCTGCTTCATTCCCTTAAATAATAAGGGCACACAAGAGGGGCTTGGAAGTGATTAGTCCTTCAGGGTGAAACCCTCTTAAATAGGAGTAGGGCCCTTAAAAATGAAGCCCCATCCCCCAAGCTTCCTTGCCACTTTAAGCGTGTGAAAACATAATTAGAAGGTGACAACTATGAGCCAGAACATACTTACCAGATAGAGAACAAGCTTCTAGAACTGTGGGAAATAAAATTCTGTAGTTTACAAACTACACAATCTACAAATCTACAGTATTTTCTTATAGCAGCCCAAATGGACCAAGACACACTGTACTCTTCAACTACAACTGACTCTCTGATTTGCTTGTTTAAAGACCTTTGGTGAAATTATTATTTAAGGGAATGAAGCAGGACTCCTCTTCACACTGGTTACCATCTATCTCTTTGCTGTCCCTTTCTTGTTTACTCAGGTCAGAGTCCAAGTTCCACCACTATCACCCTCCTCTTTACCTTTTCCTTCTTTCTCACATTCAGTGGTATAAAGGAACATTTCCTACTTAGATCATCCCTATCCTAGCAGGTATCATAGTGGAGTATTGTGTTTCATCACAGCTGGGTTCAATAAAGAACCTTGAGTGGCTTAGAAAGTCAGAGTTTACTGGACCTTCCAGAAATGTCCTTCCTGACTAGTAAGTAACAAAACCTTAAAAAACAAACAAACAAAAAAAAAACCTCATACAGGCAAAAGTATGCTTTCTATCCAACACACAGTGTTAGTTTTTAATTCTTAATTAGCATAATCACTACTCAATGTCCAGACTTTCAACACTTAATGATCTCTTCCCTTTGGCTAACTACTTAGTGAATTTGCTCACTGGACTGTTTTCTTGCCTGGGAGTTAACAAAATTGATTTTGTATTATTTTTTTAAAGTCCTAGTGGTACAGTACATTTGTTTTGTTCTTTGACTATGGGAAAAACCTGAACACTAAATAAATTTTTTCACTCTTGTTCTTTGGTTCTTAGTCTGACCAGTTGGGAAAAGCTGAAGAAAACAACACTAACTCACAAGTTATTATTATTATAATATATAAAAACACCAATTTACCTGGGTGGCTTCAGGAAATGACACTACCAAAATTGTCTCAAACTCCAAGGATAACTTCCTAGTTGTTCATTTACCAAGTCAACAGCCTATTCTCATTTCCCTTCAATGTAAGCGTGAAAAAAATTGACATGGTTTTATGCATAATTGCTACTTAGGATTTTATAGTTCCCCTGATTGCTATTGCGATTCTTTCCTTTTTTCTTTCTTTCTTTCTTTCTTTCTTTCTTTCTTTCTTTCTTTCTTTCTTTCTTTCTTTCTTTCTTTCTTTCTTTCTTTCTTTCTTTCTTCTCTCTCTCTCTCTCTCTCTCTCTCTCTCTCTCTCTCTCTCTCTCTCTCTCTCAGGCATTTATAGGTTTAGGTTGACCTTGAACTCACCATGTAGCACATGCTGGTTTCAAACTTGTGGGAATCCTCCTACCTTAGCCTACTGACTCTGGGAATATTAGGCATGTGCCATCATGCCCACTTTATTCTATACTTTATATTGCACTATAACTTATCATTAATTTCAACTTAATTTAATAACATTCTGCTTCTTAGTCCAAAATTTCAGCATTTCATTTGTGTTTCATTTTACCTACTCTGAATCTTATCACAGTAGTTAATCTGTCATACGTCTTATTTAATACTCAGACTCTGGGCTAGCCCAGTGTCCAAAGTTTTCACAATTTCTTTTAGCTTATGGGTGATGTACATTTTTAACAGTAATAATTAGGCTTCCTGACACATTATCATTCTACATTGACTCTTTTAAGTTTTTCTATATAAAAGATGAGGTTATATTATTTAACCCTTTGCCCAAAATATAAACATCTCTTTCTATTCACATACATAGGTCATGCTTTTTTCACAAATCAGAAGGTGACTGATCCTCCTTCTCAATAGTTTCTTGACTTAGAGCTTATTTGAACAATTTTAATATAACAATGCTCAATTTAAAGTAATTCTAGTGATGGATGGATTAGCACCCTGAAGCTTTTAACTAAGTAAATTTAAAGTCAAAGAATTCTTAGCCATATGTTTTCTTGACGCAGACTAAAATATTTTTAACAGAATTAAAGGAAGAATTTTATGAATAACTGGTTTTCAAGTGATCATAAATATTTTTAACTGAAATGAAGATATATGAACTTTACAGAAACTACATAGTCTTCTTGAGAAATATTTTTATTCATTTGAAAACATTAAAGTAGGCACTCTCAGCCTTATATAACATGCAAATTATAAAGCACTTACAAATTATCAAAGACGCCTTCTATTAAAGAGAATCTATGTGCCTTTCTCTTCTATCGAGATTCTGCAGAATGACACTTTGGTTACAAATACAACACAAAGGAAGTGATGTCAAGTGTCTTCTGAGGCTGACTCAGACATGGCCAAGCAGCTCCTGGCTGATTCTCTGGAGATGCTTAGTCGTGGGTAACTTGACCAGGTGCCACACAAGCAGCGGAAGCTGTCACGCTGCAAAGCTCACGTAACGGCACTCTGACTGACAGCTCTGCTGAGCTTCAGCGGACGAGAAACCCACTGCCAGCCAGGTGAGTGAGCCAAACTGGAAACATACCCCGAAGAGCCCACAGATCGCCACAGCCCGGCCAACTCACTGCAGCTGCCTGAGACGCTAAGTGGCAGCTGCTCAGCCCAGTCCTTCTTGAATTTCTGACCTACAGCACTGTGGGCGAAATAAAAAGTAATTATAAGCAAAACAAGGAAGTATAAGCTGATAGGCTCAGTAATAGTTTGTTACATAGCTAATGAGGAGAACACACAGATATTAGAGTCTTTAAGTCTTCTATGCATTGTTGTCTGGTCTATTTTGTAGATTTAAGAATGAAATGCTGGTATTTCCAAAGGCATATACTTTCACAGATAGAAGTCTTATTTAATATAAGGAGCTAACTTCATTTGTATTCAAATGCCTCTAAGACACTTATCTGTAAGTATTTTGGAGAGGTAAACACAATTAAAATAAAAAATAAAGGGCAGAGGAGATGGCTCAGTGGAATAAGCACTTCCCTGGCAAGCGCAAGGGCCCGAGTTCAATACCTGGTCCCGCAAAAAAATAAATAAATAAATAAAAATAAATAAATAATAATAATAAATAAAAAATAAAGTAGGTTATTCTAATTCCCTTTATCATGCGTACTGTTTAGAAAAAGATTATTTATAATTAGATACTGGTTAGAGTCAAAGAACTTTGTCTAACTTAGAGTATGTTAACCACCTTCCATCTTCCTCTCGTGAACTCAAAGACATACATAATTTTTATCTAATATGATCATGTGTTCTAGGAGCGTCGGAATTTTCAAAAGATACATTTTGAACATGTTGACCTTAGTTGTTCTTATGAATTTTGAGGTTGAAAGATCATTTTCTTGTAAGGTACTAGGAATTGACAGGTAAGGGGAAAGGCATAGAGTTATGGAGTGACTAGAGATTAACATTTTTGGGGAACTAACCTAAATTATTTTTCATAGCTGACAAATACTCTGAGGATTATTGACTTTTATAAGACCATACAAATATATTTTCATTTATAAAACTTATGTTAAACTAAATTTGACCTGAAGCTTGCTCCTAACTTGAGCTCCTAAAGAGGAAATTGCAAACTAGCTTAGTAAATAAACAAATTACAATCTATTTTAAGTGCAGATTCTTGTAACAAGTAATTGAATCTGTTAATCACAAGAGTAAAGCTTCAGCCAATCACAGGCTGGATGATCATCTCATGCCCAGTAAGGCTATAAGCACTCAAAGCTTTGAGTCTTTCTCTCTCTCTCTCTCATTCTCATTCTCTTTTTTTTTTTTTTTTATAAATGCTGTCTGTCCAGGCAGCAGAGTAGATTTCTCTGAACTTCTCATTCTGAGTTCTCTCCCTTGGTAATGAATCAAATAATTTTTTATCCAAATAAACTCTATTGAATAAATTTATCTAAAATTATTCTTACGGCTAGGGATATAGGTCAGTGACACAAGCATCTGTCTGGCAACTGCAAGGTCCTGAGTGTCATTCCATAAATAAATAAATAAATAAACAAATAAATAAATAAATTTGTTGTTTCAATAGCACTAGGACTCATCACATAAAATCTATGAATTGAATTAAAATTGAGCTTTACCATAGAAATGAAAGGAATAAATTTATTTTTCTCCCTGATACTTTTGATAATTTTTCATTTGTCTTTAAAGACTGGTAGAACTTCTGTCTGATGACTCTAGTCATAGACAATTCTTTTGAACTAGTTGGAACAGGCAAAACAAATAGGTAGATAAGTGGAACAGAACCCTGGGCACATTCTACCACCTAATATTTACCAATATTTACACACTGAAGGAAAGATAGCCTCTTTAAAAAATAGTCCTGGGCAAACTGGCTGTCCACATGTAGAAGATTAAATCTAGACCCATGCCTCTCAACATGTGCTAAACTAAAATAAAAATGAATTCAATATTTAAGTGTTAAAATAGAAACAATGGTTGGTAGATAAAATAAGCAAAACTCCTGAAGTGTAAGACTTCCTGAACAGAATCCAAACTGTACAAAAATAATGGCAAGAATCAACAAATAGGACTACTAAAAAGCTTCTGGACAGCAATGAAAACAATCAACAGAGAGAATTTCTGCTACTGGAGAGTAGGGGAAATTTTGCAGCTGTATGTTAGATTAAGGACTAATATTTAGCATATAGAAAGAACTCAGAAAAGTTAAATCTCCCCAAATAAAAGACCCGAAAAAATGGTCAAGTGGAAAAAGAACAGACACTTTTCAGAAGAAGAGACACAAATGGTCAACAAATAAATTTTCATCTCTGGCCTTTAGAGAAATGCAAATTAAAACAACACCAAGATCCCATGTTACTTCAGAAAGAATGGCAATCATCAAGAAATCAAATGGTAACAAGTACTCCAGGTGTAGTAGGAAAAAGGAACTCTCCTGAATTGTTACTGAGAATGAAAACCACCATGCAAAACAGTATGAAAACTTTTCAAAAAACTAGACAGAAATTCCATTTGACCAAGCCATTCCTTTTAGATAAGTTCCCATGTGTTCATAGCAGCACAACTCATAACAGCTAAATTTTGGAAGTGGCCCAGATACTCACCAACAGAAGAATGAGTAAAGAAAATGTAGTGTTTAGACACAAGAGAGTACCATCTTTCATTCTACAATGAAGAAAGATAACTCATAGGAAAATAGGTGCAACTTGAAACCATGACTGGTTTTGTATGAGACATCCAGAATATAAACAAAGAGAAAGTTAATAGAGAGATAGGTAATTGAAAACAAGGAGAAAGATCTTTTGAAAAAGGGAAGGTGGCCTACAGATGGAGAAAAGGAGGAAGAAAGAAAACAGAAGGCAATGAAGACAAGAATTAAGAGGTGCTATGTGCATGTACCAATTCCCCACAAGAAATGTAATCATGTATTACAAACATGCCTATGAAAATAAAAATCTCAAAAAATGTGTGCCTTGGATACACATGGAAATTCTAGGAATCCTTTTAGGAAACCTGAAATTAAAACTATTTTCTTAAAAAGTTAACACTTCTTTTGCTATTTTTCATCTCATTCTTTTGGGAGTGTAGTGTGGCATTTTCTATAGCCTGTGTGACATATGATATTGCGACAGGTCAAATTCAGAAGGATACATGAATGAGAACCTATTGTATAGGATATTAAAATGGCCTGTTCACATGCAAAACAATGCCATTTTTATCACTGTAAGACTGGGTTAATTTGTAAAGGTATTAACAAATAACAGGCATATTTTTATAAAACTAATGTCAACATATATTTATATTGACACAAATAGATGCTTCTAGAGAAATTGAATTCTTAAGTTTTTAAACCTGTGCTTTGTTGCACATTTTCAAAGAGAATTTCTTAAGAGAAAGTGTTATGATTTTGTATCTGATCTTACTGATGGAGCTTGGTGGACCAGATAGCACTCTGAGCCAGATTCAGGCTAGTATAAATTGTGTGTATGTGTGTGTGTGTGTGTGTGTGTATGTGTGTGTGTGCGTGTGTGTTCTTGAGCATCACTATTTCACAGGATGACAAAGGAATCAGGAATTTTTTCCTGTATTAAATGCTAATAACAGAAAAATTAAGTTAACTTATAAGTTCTTTTCTAAATTCTTAGACAAGATAATCCTCTGACTATGGCAGTGTCTAGTTATGATTTCTGTATTTGCTTAGCAGAGTGAATGATACGAAAAATGGTCATATCTTTCTCTTTCAGAGGTGCAATGCAGAGTCTCTTGCTTTTGAATTAATGACAACAACAACAACAACAACAAAACCAAACAATTTTAAATCACTTTTTATTAGGAAGTTCTGAAATTGGATTAGAAGTGGTATAGCTAAAAATTAAACATCCTGACCAACGTGAAGCTTCAACCAATCCCTCTTATAATTATTAAGCTTAAGGGAATGTACAATTTGTTTCATATTTTTATGTTATTTAATGATGTGCTTTTAGATGTTCACATTTTTAGATAACTTCAAAAAAAAACGAACATCGTAAAAAAAAGACAAAATTTTAATAATAAGAATTCTTGGGAAAGATGTACTTCCTGTACATCTAATTTCATTCTTATAGTATTCACTGAAAGTTAGTCCTTAAAAAAAGATTAAGTAGTTGTTTATTATCATCTGCTACTTATAGAGCCACTTGTGTGTTTATAAAAATTGTGTGAAAGATAAAAAGACTTCACTGTCCTAAAATAACATCAAACTCCATATAAACAATGCCTCATCAAGGCTTGTGAGACGAAATTACCCTTCTTACTTTCAAGGCCAGCCTGAACTGCGTATGAGAGCCTGTCTCAAACAAACAAAAAACCTCTTCCACTTTCTCAATCTCTGAAATGAATTAAAGGCTGTTACTTAAATGCCTACTGAAAGATGGAGAGGCTGTCTATCCAACGCACTTTTTAGAACATGGGCCTATTTTTTAATGCGCTGCTTCTCCCCTCAAAAGGTAGAAGACACTTTTCTAGTTATTAAATCTAGTCAAGGTTATGTGATTTTCCATGCTAATGGGACACTAGAAAATAGGGCATAGCCGAGACTTGGAGATTAGTGGGACAGTGGGGCGTTCGATCTTTCTTGTTTTCCACTGTGGAAACGTGGCAGAACTGCTCTGCAGAGGGGATGAAGAAACCCTTCACAGGCTCCAGCTTTCCTTCCCTTCTTTCTTGTGTTTGTGAAATTCCTGAGTCTGTGCTCTTCCTCACACTGAAAAATCCATTGCTATTTCACCACTTCTCCTGCTTTCACTTCTGAGAATTCAAACTAAGTCATATAAAATTGACCTTAGATGACTTTGGCTCTGTTCATTTCTTCTTCAGCCTTTATTTTGAGTTCCTTTCTAACTGTTTAATTTATTTTACTGATATTTTTTCTGAAGTTTCTATCTGTTATTAAGTCCATTTAGAGATCTTTTCCTTTGCTTTTTTATGCTTTGTTTTGTTAGACAGGATCTCACTATGTGATTCAGGCTGGCCTTGAACTCATTATGGTGCCCAAACTAGCCTGAAACAGGCCCTCCTGCCTCCACCTTCCAAGTGTTGTTGTTATAAGCATAATCCAGTTCTGTTTACAAATGTTTAAGTTACTTTTCTCAACTCTAGAAATTCTCTTTGGTTGCACTTTATCTGTTCTATTTCCCCCTTCTTTTTTTTTTTTTTCATTTATTTTTATTTTATTGAAATACAAAAGTCAATCAGACAGTTTCAAAGCACCATAACCATACAGAGTCGATGAAATAATACACTGCAAACTGTTTTCATAATGTTTTGGTATTGTACAAGGTGCATACATGATATTATATTTACAGGTTTTTATACAGCTGAATTATATCAAAGATTGAATAATTATTTACCTAGTGGATGACCATAGCACTAAAAGCCGACATAATATCCTTTCCAACCACCATTAGTGCAGATCTTGCCTCTCATAGAATTATGTAGAAGCACAGCGTTATCTAACTGTACTGTCTATACACACACATGATGATTTTTTCTTTCTACAACCCTTCCTTTGTCTACACCTGTCAAAAGTGGGCACTCTGTTGACATTCAAACACCTTATGTGCTTGAACTCGACACCACAATCCAACACAGTCCAGCATTCTGCAACCATAGGGAGTTATTCAAAATACATCGTGAGCCCATAATATTAAGCTGAGCTGTAAATGGATATGGTCGACAATTTCTTTTTTTTTTTTTTAATTTATTTATTTATTACAGTGTCTCGCTACACATCACGGATTCTTTTTTTGCGGGGCGGTGGGGTCAGCTCAGCCCGCCCGGGAGGGGCTGGCATGGCATGTGGTGCTGGGGCTCGAACCGCGGTCCCTGAGAGCTTGCCTAAGCAGGCGCTTTAGACCACTGAGATATCTTACCAGCCCTATTTCCCCCTTCTTAAATCTATATTTTTCTTTAAATGCTTGAACGTATTTATTATAGCCACTCATTTCATCGTCTGTGTTATTTAAGGGCCTTTTTCTACAGATTGGTTTATCTTTTTTTGGGCAACTGATTAAATTTTCCGATTGCTTTGTACATCTAATAGCTTTTGCCTGGACATCTGGCACACTGTTGTCCGCATATCTTTGGCAGGCAGCACAGCCAGACCACTCAGACCCAGGCCAGGCGGCACTCACGTGTACGGGCACACTCATACCTTTGGCAGGTGGGTGAATCAGTGAGCCCAGCAACATGGAAGTGTTTGCAACAGCAGTGAGGAGCCAGCAGTTCAGCTCTGAAGAACTCCACCAACAGAAGGCCAGTCCCAGCCCCCACATCCAGAGGCCAAGATCCGCGTCACACTGAGCACAATCCCCATGGCACGCTTGGGGGGAGTGCATAGCACAGTTCTGGGACCTGACACTGTCAAAGAACTGTGAGCACCACAGGTATTTTACTGCGTTATCTCCTTTGCTTGTCTAATTGGCTAACCTTTTCACATCTGGTTGGATTTTGTCATGTTTTATTTTGTATTTTGTGATTATTGTTGTTTTGGGGTTTTTCTTCTTTTTTCTCCTCTTTTTTTGTGTTACTTCAATTTTTTTCCTTTTCTTTTTTCCTGTTTCTCTTTGTTCCTTTTTATTTTACTGTTCAGATTTTTTCACTTTCTTGTTTCCTCTTATCGACCCCCTCTTTTTCTTTTCCTCTTTCCTCTCTGTCTTCTCTTTCCTATTTCTTTTTTTAAATTAATTTTATTGAGAAACAAAGGGCAATGAGACAGTTTCAAAACTGATTAGTAGGACAGTTTCAATAATTAATACACTGCATATTGTTGTCTTCGTAGTGGCTATTCATAGTATAAGATGCAGACATGATATCCTGTTTAAATACTATGCTTAATTTGAACTTTCAAGTGAAAAACATTGTTGCTCCCCTTTCTAATCATTCCTTCACACTCTTTCATTTTTTCCCTCTGTGACTGCCAGTTTCCCAAGCCCCAGGCCATTATCTGTGGTTTCCCAAGCCCCAGGCCATTATCTGTGATTTCCCAGGCTTATATTTGACACAACTTTATCAGATCCCCTATCCACCTTAATTCCACATGCCCACCACAGCAGGGTAAAATCACTCCGCCAAAGGGAAAAATCATTGCATACAAGCGCATGGCATGTGTTCAATTGTCTTATATAACTTTTGAGTTTGCTCCTGTGATCAATGCTAGTAGGTTAATGGTTACCATAATTTGTCATTAGTGTAGCTGTACCTGAGACCATTGTTGTTACTCACTATACTACTTTATCCAGAATGTCACAGATGTTATAATCAGCTTTTCTGCCTTGTATGATGACATTTGAGATTGTATGGGGGTCATAATCACCACCACAGCCCAGTACTGAGTGCTGAGACAAATAGTAATTTTATATCCTTTACAAATTGGGAAGGCAGGTTCTTAGGATAGCTATAAAGAACCACCTTAGGGCTGGCCAAGTAGCTCACTGGATTAAAGTGCCTGCTTAGGCAGATGCAGTGGCCAAGCTTTGATTCCCAGCCTGCAGTGCTGGCTCCACCCTTAAAGGGTGCTGAGATGGTGATTGAGACTGGGCACGGTGGCATGCACCTGTAATCCCAACTCTTGGGAGGCTAAAAACAGGAGAATCACTGAGTCTGATCTGTGTAGTGAGACCCTGTACTAAAACACACATACATGCACACACATACAGACAAAAGAACCACCTACATCTAGAGAACAACCCTGAAGACAGGTGTTTCCTAGTATTGAGGGGAGCCTCAATACTAGTGACTAAGGTATCTATCCTGCAAATATGAACACTGAAAACAAAATTTAAAATGAGAAAATAGAAAACGACAAGACACAGAAGCAAAATGCAGCTGAAGAGCCCCAGCCCACAGAGACAAGCTGAGAGTACAATTAGATAGAGAAAATTAAAAGTCGAACACTAGAACTTTCTGAAATGACTGCAACAGAAGTGAAAAAAACAAGCGGAAGAGGCTATACAGAAAATAATCTCTCAGGTGTAAAATCAAGGTGCTAGAGTAGAAACAGATAAAAGAATAGATGATCATAGAAAAATGATGGAAACAAAAAATATCAAATGAAAGAAATGGAATCCAAGAAACAGATCTAGACAGAAATCCAAGAGACTAAAGTGTCCATTGAAAATACATGCCACAGACTGAGAGGAGAGAATGTCAGCTCTGGAAGACAGAACTGCAGCTAGTGACCACGAAAGGTATCTTAAAAATAGTAAGGGTCTATGAAAACTCCATCTAATAGCTACAATATGAATCAGTGAAAAATAACCTAAGATTGATTGGGATAAATGAGAAAGGTGGAGGTGGTGCAAATGTCATTAAAAAAGGAAAAAAATCCTCCACAGAAATAATGACAGAAAGCTTCCCAAGCATGGACAAAAAATTTGAAATACAAACAGATAAATCATATAGAACTCCAAACATCCATGATGAAAATAAAACTATACAAAGACATAATAATTAAGATTCCAGAAATTCAGCACAAAAAATAGGGTATAAAAGCTGTTAGAATACATTGAGGACTTACTAAACAAACAAACAAGAAACCAAAGAATCAATGAATTGAAGAGTTGGCTCTTTGAAATATTTAATAATATATGTAATATTTAAACTATTAATTTCTATTCATTGTGAAAAAACGTTTAGGCTTATTTTGCTTGGTCAGTTTTTCATGCCTCTGTCTTGTAATCTGTGTAACTATTTTGAAGATAACAACTTGCAATGTATTAATCATTGCTACTTTTCTGTTACCTTGTTTTGAAATTTTGTATTATTTCTCTCTCTCTTTGTCTCTCTCTCTGTCTCTGTCTCTCTCTATCTTTATATATATATATATATATATATATATATATATATATATATATAATTTATATATATTTTTTTACCTTTTCTATAAGGGGTGCACTGGCAGGCAGGGTAGTTACTTGTGGGGCAATTTGCCCCTTTTGACATTTAATTGTATTAATGGTGACTCTCTATGATTTTCCTCCAAATTACCACTTGTGCTTTCCCAGGAAGCACAGTTTAGTGGTGCTACAAAGAAATAACTCATTTGGGGTCTCTACTGGATAATCTGGCTGTTCAGTAAGGTCTCGTCACTGTAGCTGGTTATAATTCAACCATCTCCCAGCCCTTGAGAACTCTGTAAGTCTTATAGCATTTAGAATTCCTGGGTGGTCTTTTCAAGCCTTGCAGAGATTTGGGCAGTTCATGAGAAGCTTAAAGTTTAGGCAGTGACTCATGGATTTTGAGAGCCCTCCCTGCTGATGCCATTGCTGGCAAAATGTAACTTCCTTAGCCTCTCTGAACTCAAATTTTGATCTGTTCCACTAATGGAAATTGCTCTTTTCCCAGCTCTCCCATCGTGTGTCACAGTCCAGAGTGTGCCTCTAGGCTAGTGGTGGCAAATATAGCTTAGGGTGTGCATGCTTTTTTTTTTTTTTTAAGACAGAGATGTTAATATATGAGTTATTTTTCTAAATAAAACCTCAATATTCAAGTTTAGTTGTAAGATACTTTGAGATAAATCAATGGGATTGAGGACGCAGTTTGGGTACTTGTATCCTAAGAGTCTTCATAGAATCCTGGGAAGACCACAGGGATCTTACTTCCTTTGCCTCCCTTCTCCAAGGAAGTAGAATCTTGTGCTGCCTGCTGCTTGCTGTCCAATGTTCAAATGAATGATATATTTTGTCCAATTTTCTAGTTTTTTTATGTTGAGTATTAATTACCCTGCTTAGTATAGAAGTTCAAAAATTGTCATTTATTTATTTGTTTTTTGAAGATGAAGATGAATGATGTTACAACAATGCTCTATGCCCTTGGTTATGCTCTTCAGTTAAGAAGGGACATCTGGTTATGCTGTGGAAGGGTGGTATTTCAGAAACAAATCCTTGATGACAGGGAGAGGGATGTGCGTATGAGCATGCATAGAAGGACTGCCTCTGTGAGGAAAACAGGCAAAGTCTCTACCAACGCAGCATGTAGGCAAGATCCTGATAAAGGCAGAAAAGTGAGTCAGATTAAGGAAGAGCATTTTCATTAATTATGGTTTGATCAAATCGGTCACGTAAGCTGGGTGACAGACACAATAAATCTTGCTTGGCGATCAAAATGAAGTCATCTTTCCTCCCAAATTATAAGTATGGCTCAATAGATACTGTGAAAAGGAAAGGACCTGTTCAAAGTGAAGGAACAACTGAGATTAGGGAAAGGAGAAAGTAAAACAACAAAGGGAAAGAAATATGGATGTGTATGCATAGGATAGCTTGAGGAAGTAGACTACTGATTCTGCCGATCGACTGAGAGGAGCAGTTGAGGCTCACACGTTCTTCTCTCTCTCTCTTTTTTTATTTGAAACAATTTTGTATTATTATATTTGGTAGTCTGAACAACTAATTCGAAGACAAAAATATACAATATAATAGCCACTGTTGAATTCTTATCATTTGTTTAGTGAAATTCTGTATCATTTCTAATTCTTTAAAATCTCTTTAAAATAAATAAATCCAAACACAAACAAGAAATACAAACACAAATATTCTTCTAGATTTTGTGGATACAGCACTCAATATTATCACAGTAACAAAAGCAATTTAATTTCACCGTTCTGTTTTTTTTTTTTTTTTTTGAGGATTTCCATATCCAGAGCAATCACATGAAATTTTTAAAAAATTACTTTGAATGAAGTCTAGGTTTTAGTGCTGGTTGATTCATTATTTTTTTAAAGGATTACATCTGTTGAGGCACCAACAGCTTTTGGTGACAGGAAACTACTCCCTGTTATCAGAGCCCTGTCCTTGGCTCTCACTCTTGTGGTTGGAGTGAGACAAGCAGGGTGGGCATCACTGTTGTCTGTACACATGTCAGCTGCAGGAAGCCCATCTTAGATGACAGCAGTGTCACTTCGGTACCACATCCTCTTTTACACCTGATCACACTTGCAGATGGAAAAGCCAAAAGCACCTGAGAGTTACAAGGTTGGAGGAAGTGGCTGGAGGAACAAGTGCCAAGGGGACATCTTGAGGCACTGAGTGGGTTTGAAGTCCCTTAATGTGAACTTGATGACAGTGAATAAAGCTTGAGCACCCTGCATGGATTGTCACTGTGCCTGGACTCCAGCTGTACAAAGTGATAAGCAATTCAAGAACCAGAGAGAGGAGGGTGAGAGCATTCTCAGTAAAGAGCCAGAGATAAAGTTTCCCAGCAGGTGAAGACTGTCCTTGACCCTCTTTTGTCTGTTCAGCAGAGCTGCCAGACCTCAATGTGCTCTTAGAAGCCTGACAGGAAGACTCTCTGTGCCTTAGTTTCTCACTTTGAACTCATTTCTTTCCAGTTTCATGGGGTAAAATCCTCATACAATTAAATCAGCCAGGGGACTAGGAGAGGGGTGTTTATAAAGGGTGATCACTTGGAGGCATGGACTCCAGTCACATATTTTAATATTTACATGTGAAAATTAAAAAGCAACTGACAGAAGGACAGGGGCAATTGGTTTTAGACTGAGATTTGAAAGTTGAAGGACAAAATAGAATCTTTGGCTTTGCTACATAGTGTAGACCCAGAGAATAGAGAAACAGGGAAAGAGGAATTTTGGGAAATGAATACAATTCATTGATTTTTGGGGGATGGATACTAATAAAGCTGGACTCTTTTTTCTCTATTTTTTTTTTTTTTTGAGACAAAGTCTTACTATGTAATTCAGGATAGCTTTGCGCTCACTATGTAGGTCAAACTGGCCTTGAAGTTGCAGGGAACCTCCGGCCTCAGTCTTCCAAGTGCTGGGCTTATAGGCATGTGCTACCATACTTGGGTTTGAAATCATTGTTGTCAGTAATTACTTTTTGATCTTATATTATGTAACTTTGAATGAGGTGTCATGCCAACAACAGGCCATGTGGATACTAGAGTATGTGGAGGGCATACGTAGGTCAGCCTTTCAGCTGATAGTTCCTATAAACTAATTTCTGGAGTAATGACTATTCAGAAGTTTAGTGCTGTCTGATTCATTTAAAAAAGTTTATATTCTATTTTTTCTAGTTAGGATAATAGTTCAGACATCCTCAAGTTTGTCACAACATCTTGTACCCTTTCAAAATAATAGATTGCTGAGAAAGGGTACAAAAGCCAGAGGGTCCACCTTACAACTGTAAAAGCTAGCTCTGGTGGCAGGAAAGTCTTAGGAGAAATAGACAGTGGCTCATCAAGTACTGCTCAATGTCAACAGACATAAGATGTGGTATTTCTATATAATGGAGTATTACTCAGCTATTAAGAATGATAAGCTTGAAGCATTTATACTGAAGTGGATGCCACTTGAACATATACTCATAAGTGAAATAAATCAGACACACATGTGTAAATATCGTATAGTCTCCCTAGTATAAGAAGTGAAAAGCAGAAATACAAATGGAAACGTACAACAACTAAAAATCAATTGAGTCAGATAAGGCAAAGTGAATGGCATATGCTGCAGGGTACTAATCAGCTTTTCTTTGGAATGCTTAACAACCTAAGTTCACAGATCAAAATTGGAGAAATAGAAGAGCCACAAGGCCAGCCAACATTTTGGCCTAGCCTTTCAAGGTCAGTGAAGACTCAGGATATAGGAGAACCTGTACTGCAACATCATGAAACTCAGTTGAGTTCCAAATTTTCTGATCAAGGAGATTATGGAGCCACAGAGGAAAGAGATCAAAGTTCTATAGTGTGCCTGGGGAGAGTCACATGGAGAGAAAACCTTTTTTCAGGCTCTCACAGAGAGCAAACTGGTCAAGCATTGGCCGTGACTCATCCACATGGATGACACAGACAAAGGATCTACAGAATAAGGTACAGGAATACAAGAAAAACCCTGAGGGGACTTCACTGACCTCATAAGAAACATAAAGTACATGTGTTGGTATATACGTCTTGCTCTATCTAGGTCTTAACCATACAGCAGAAAAGAATAAAAATGAGGTATACAACATGGGGCCATAATAATAAGTTGAGCTGTAAATGGCTATGGTTGACAACTTCTTCAGATAACTCACTATTGTTGTGGAATGCTCGACTGTGTTGGATTGTGTTGTCAAGTTCAAGCACCTAAGTTAGTTGAATGACAATGGAGTGCCCATCTTTGACAGGTGTAGACAAAGGAAGGGGTATAGAAAGGAAGAATCATGATCTGTGTGTATGGACAGTACAGTTGGGATAGATAACTCTGTGCTTCTACATAATTCTATGAGAGGCAAGATTTGCACTAATGTTGGTTGAACAGGATAATATGTTGGCTTCTAATACTATGGACAACCACTTGGAAAATAACAAGGTAGAAAGTATTAATTATTGAGTCTTTGATGTAATTCAGGTATAAAAAATAAGATACACAAACAGCTACACTCTCTTAATTTACTGATAAGAGACATATGGTATAATAATGTCTGTAGATATAATATCATGAATGCACCTTGTATGATACCAAAACATTATGAAAAAAGTTTGCAGTGTATTAATTTATCGAATCCGTTGTGTTAAGGTGTCTTAAAACTGTCTCATTGATATTTGTACTTCAGTAAAACAAAACAAAACAAAAGCAAAATAATAGATTGAAGTCTCAAGGGTGGGGAGATGAAGAAAGACAGAAGACATAACAATAGGCAGAAAGGAGACAAGGGAAAGGATAACTTTCAAACTTTTACTTCTGAGAAGCATGGAACTCCAGGCTGCAAAGTCACCCAACATTACATCGGTAATTCCCTAGTTTTGATTATGCTTCCTTTCATCTAAAGCCCATCACACCCCAAATCCCTTAAAGATGCTTTAAGTCCACATATTTAACTTTTAGTTGACAAAGTAGCCCAGAAACAAGATTTTAAGACAAACTGATCGAGAGAGTACAAGGAATGCTTTTAGGCAAAATAGCTTGTATCACCCAGTTGAAAAAAAATTGGTGTAGCTCATGTCTTTCACCTGTGGATTGAGCCATGACTTTCTGTGGCTGGGCCATCCTTTTCCTGCAAAACAAGACCAACACAGAACTTCACAGATTCCACAGACCGACTTCTACCACCGAAAACAGAAATAGCTCCAGCTCCAAACTGTGGGGACCCTTGGTCTCTCTCAAGGGCCCATGCTCTTCTACTGAGTGTCTACCTTTACATTCCTGCCCAGTAAATCTCTTTATGCCTCCTGAAAGAATAGAAGTCAGTTTTTAAAAACTGAAAACTTGGTTAAAGACATTTAACCTCAAGTTATTCTCTCTCTTTCTCAAACATTTTAATTTGAGATGATTGTAGATAGTGGTAGGAAATAATACAGAACAATGCTATACATCATTTTCTGCAGTGGTGACACCTTGCAAAACTGGATAGCATGATATCACAACGGTGACAATGACACTGTTTCCACCCAAGGATGTTCAGATCTCCCCTGCTTTGTGTGCTCTCACTGTGCTTCCTATGCAGGTATGTAGCTCTACACAGACTCCCTCTCACTACCTTGTAATTTTATACCCATTTTCTAGATGGTTGAAGAAACTTGATTGAGACAAATGAAGCAGCTTTTTGATTTCTTGAAGTGACAGCAGTGGGAATAGAAACTCCATCCCCCTCCATCTCCCTCACTGGTCTATGAAAGCTATTCAGGCTAACATTAAGGCCAAAACAAACACTTTGCCTCCTCTTTTGAAAGGAAAAGGATCAACAAAATCCCACAACACCAGGAGAGTCTTCCTGGGTAGAAAGCACAACTCCTGTTTTCAACTGGCCTTCTGTTATGCATGGCTCTAAACTACTTTAATGAAAGACTTCTGTCTTAATCCCATTCACAAACTAAAGCCTAACTCTAAATTTTTCCATGAAGCATCTTTTACTAAAAAATAACATTCCTATACTCTTAACAGCTTTTAATTTTACATGTCATACTTTTAAAGAGTGGGATATGCAAAGTGATTACACCTTAATATTCAAGGCACTGCTACTAACTTTAGTGGCTGAAGTTCAGAAAAGGGAGAGGAGCCAGCATGAACATTGTATAAACCACAGAGTGTTGTTCCCTTAAGTCAAGAGTGAACTAACCTTTTCAGAACCACATATTGTTTATTGAGCTACTGAATACTCCAACTAGAAAAATCTTTTACCCAAAATGTACTTGTTTAGAGGGCAATTTCATATAGGAAAAGAAAATGAAATTTGCTCTGAAAGATTTAATCTGAGCTGATTTGCACAATAGACAGGAGACTGTAATCTTCAGTTATTGGATCAACTTGTATACCTTGGGGATAAAAGAAAGTAGAAAATTGTAGAGAGATGGGGGAAGGAGGGAAGAAGGGAACAAGGGTGGGAAAGAGAAGAGAGAATGAGTGAGAAAGAGAGGGAAGGATTGAAATCTGCCTGTGTGTGTTTTGGTAATGTCTTCTATGATTAAGATTAAATGTTTTCAACATTTGCTTGATTGTAGTATTTTAATATAGTTAGTCAGTCTTGCTCTGAGAGTATGAAATACTGTATCTTCCAGTTCAGAGCTGATGCTATAAAATCTGTATGTCCATTAGAATCCCTAGGAAACTTGAAGCTAACCCACAGCCAAGTAACACGGGAAATGAAAGCAGTCAGGAGCTCTGAGGTGGGACTGGAACTCTGGTGAACAATGCGGTCCGAGAATCACTGCTTTGCTCTGTGTACTGAACACACTCATCTGAATGGAAACCTCTTAAAATTCCTTTGAACTTACTATTAAATTCACTTCATAACAATGTTTTTTTTTTTCAAGAGAATTATCCTCCCTGTTGGAAATGTGAATCTGAATGTTTACACACAGTGCTTGGCTTCACATCATGTGAAAGTCTAAGAGGGGCCTATGCTGGAATAAACGCGCATTCTTCCTCATGCACGCACATCACAGGGTTGCCACCTGGATTCTAGTTTTAAATTTTCTTTCCTGGAACATTTTCTCATTTGATCCTGTAAATCAAGTCAGATGATGTCATTATTCTATTACTGACTGTTGAGGAAATGGGGGAGGGGGTAGATTAAAATGACATTTAAACTTATCCTTGAGCCATGTAGGATTTTTTGTACCTACTGCACGATATTTCTTCCCACTTTTTTCTTCATGTATCACTTACAAACATATTATATATTTTGTTTATACATATTATATCTATGATATATACTACTAGGAAATACATACAATATATGCATTATATACTATTATGTAATGCTTGTAGCATGTATGCAATTTTTACATGTGTATAAATTTATATACACACACATATATAAATATGTATGTGAAGATAGACATTAAGCTATTTAACTTTTTTAGCTTTTTCTCCTTAAAGTTAGTAATGGACTCAGCTACTGAAATTATATATCACAGGTATAAGTAATAAAAGAAATCATGTCAAATACAATCTTTCTTCACCTTAGGCTAGCAGATATTGGGAAAGGTCAAGAGGGAATTAGAAACAGAAAACCAAAACTTGCAATCACTTGAAAGTGCTCAAATTTTTTTTAAACGGCACATACAATAGTTTGGTACCAAAACTCAATTTTTGTTTTATGAAAGCGTAAGGCTTCTCAGATTGTTTTCTAGCCTCACTTTCAGCAGAATAGAGCTCCTTCTCAAGATCCGCGTCTACCGTGCTCTGCTTGCAGGCAGAATGGTGAGGGTGTCTTCCTGCTCAAGGGGAGAGCACCCGCCTGCTCTGGGCTGTGCGTGCTTCACGCTGCCTGGCACCTTGACCTCAACTCCAAAGGCAATTACTGTTTCCTCTGGAAATTTATGGGCCCCTTCTAAATCTTAATCCTTGATGATAAAATCATCAAAAAAGAAGACAAGTTCCTGAAAAAGTGACAGGGGAACAATCCCATACATGGATTCTTCTGGGATTTTTTTGAAAGTTATTTGTGTATCTGAATGATATTTGCCAAGATGAAAAGACACCAGCAGATTCTGTGGGCTTTCTCTGACTGGGCAGCAGCTGCTGCTCTGTTGATACAGAGAACATCTGTGCCTGAGTCTGGGCAGTGAAAGGAAGGATTTCACTGTCAGCAGAATGTCTAGGACAACCAGGTTCTGGGAAGCGTGAAGAAGCTGAGGTGCAACCCTGAAACCTTGGGCACAGGGAGGCTGTAATATATACGGATAACCATGAAAATGCCCAATTGAAGCAGAAAGGAGGAAGGAACTGATTCCTCTCTGTGAACAGTGAGATCCCCAAATTTTGTCAGGAAGTTCTTCTTCCTAGTTGAACTCAAGTAGCACAGAAAGCCCAGTGCAAATCCTTGAATCCTGTAATAAATGCCATGTTATGTGTTAGTGAGTCATTTTATAAGAGACATATATGTACACTAGAACCTTGACTTATAGCACAAATGACAAAGAAAAATTACATGTATTTATGACATACAGTCTAAAACTTTAATATATATGTATTATAAAGTTATTAAATTAAACTAATTAACATATCCAGAGAATATTGAAATATATCTTCTGGATTTAGAATCTCTCTTCTACATCTTGCCCTAAGTTATGTTAACAGGTGATTAGAAAATATGGTGAACTTTTAAATTTTAAAAAATTTGTTACAATAAAAGACACATTATCATTAATCTCCCAGAAAAATATTAGACCTTGATTTAAACACATTTATCCCTTGTTCTTGCCACTTTCTGAAGCAGTTCTGGAAATCTTTCATTACTATCTTTAAGAGGTATGATAAAAAATTATAGTAAATATAGTTGCCAAGTGCCATTAAAAAGAAAGATAAGCCCATAAAAATATTGGGGTGTGTCCTCACCCACCTTATTCTTTGGACCTGACACACTAAGACTTCTCCCCATAGTCAGTATGACTCTGAGAGGTAAATCTTTGAATCAATTCAGTATATTAAGGCAAGCACAACAAGGCAACTAAAAAACAATCATGAAAGAGAAAGAGGATTACCAGGATTGCTTTAGCAGGTGGCAAGGATGATTGGATGTGTGCTCAAAGTAAGGGGAGTATTTCGAGGGAGGTTAGTGGTAGTCTGCCCTTTTTATAATAATTGTTTAAAAATTCCAGTATATATCATATTTTTCAGCCCTACTTTCCTTGTATCATTTTCTTCTAGCTATAACTCTGTGTGTGTGTGTGTGTGTGTGTGTGTGTGTGTGTATTGGTTTGTTTTACTTTTTTTCTCAAGTTTTTAAAGTTTTGGAGAGTTTCCATAGATTGATCACAATAACAGGGTTATGTGTAAAAGCAGCTACCATGTTCTTTGGAGCAGTAAGCTGGAGGCTAATGGATGGGATATTGACACTGTGGTATTTTTCCTTTAAGACAGCTAATTTGCACATGCAAGCATGCTTAAAACAGATCTCTCATTTGGGGTTCTTAAAGAAATGAGCCCATCCTCAGAGACACCAGTTATTCAAGCAAGAAAATGTCCAAAGCTATTTCCTGTCTATGATGGCAAAAGCCATTCATCATCAAATGAAACATTTAAACAGTAATTTAAATATTACAGACTATGAAACTGCTTAGGCAGTGAATAGAAACTGGAATTAGAAGACCAGTCTTGTCCTTGAGCAAATAATTAAAACCTTGCTGTTTCTCACCCTTGTCTACAAAAATGGAATGAAAATTCTGGTCATTCATCCATTTAGCACGAAGCTCTGAGAATAATGAATAGTCACAACCTCTTTCTTAAATCAAAGTCCTTGTACACAAGATGAACAGTAAATAGCAGCTGTACTTTCCTGGTTTTCCATGATAATTCTGATTGCAAATTTTCTATCCCTTTACTATGTTATAAGTCAATTTTAGTGTCAGAATTTTCAGCTAATCACAACCCAAATCCCCTTCTTTAGGATCTTAAAATACAACTAAAATTTCCTAAAGTCAATCCTGAAAAAATGCAATAGAGTAAATATAAAGGGAAGGCTTAGGAAATTCTTTAGTAGGAAGCTACAGGCATATGTTAATTTGCACAAGTGATTCACAGACATGGTAAAAAACCCATTTGTCAAAGTTTCCCCAGGCTTTTCATTTTTCTGGAGTAAAACTGAAAATAGCAACAGAGCAAGTCTTCCTGAACTTTCTCACCAATTAGCAGAATCTTCTGTGCTATATCCATGCTCAGCTATCTTGGACAGCTCATTTTTTTTTTCTTCTTTACAGTTTTATTCCAGAAGACGGCAGCTAAAGAATCATTGTTTGGTGGAAAGTACTGATAAATGGTGCTTGTTTTTCTCTGACTTTTCCAGACTCACCACTTTATCTGGCCCATAAGATGAGAGTGTGGTCTTTGAACTGAATGCTTAATGACAGGCTATTGATATTAGAGGATGGTTGTGGGGGAAACTAGAATGTTACTTAACCTGCTAGTTCTTCAACAAATATACTTTTGCACATTGGCAAGAGCTCACAATTCAGTTTTATTTAACTGCCTGATTTCTACTGCTGAGAACGAACACACCAAGGACTGTGAGACAGTACTAAAAATGAGAGTAAGGAAGTGGAAAAGTCAAGAAAAGAAAATGTTACCAAGAGAATCTAGAAGCATCTGAAGTATTACAGAGTCCCAGAGTTGAAAGAATCTTAGAAATCAATGATTTAATTGTTAGATATTTTCATGATTCCTTTCCACAATATTGTCCTCATGTGACTGTTCACTTTGATATATTTGTACCTTTAGTGAAAATGTTGCTTAGTAATTATAAGGAATTGACTATGGTCACTTTTCAAAGATGCCTGTTTTCATAGACATGTGAGATAGAAAATTTGGATTTGCTGCGTTGTGGGGCCATTGTTTCAGAGACCTAAGGATGCTAGCTGTGTCAGTATCTCTCCAGAAGTAGCCGTTAGCTCAAGTAAGTAGAAAATCAGTAAGAAATAAATGATTTCAACAGCAGCATTGCTGATCAACTTGATCTAATTGATATTTATGGAAAATCTCACCCAACAACAGCATGATAAGCATTCTTTCTGTGCTCACATCGAGCACTCACAAGATGACACGTCACACTCTGAACTGGAAAACATACCTTGAGAAATTGAGACAAGTGTAACTTATACAGAGCTTGTTCTCAACCTAATTAAATTCTAAAGTGGTAACAAAAGGCAGAAAAATCTACATGCAGTATAAGCAATATTTAGGTGAAAACATCAAATTATTATATCATAGGGGCTGGGGAGATGGCTCAGAATAAATGCTTGCCTGGCAAGCACAAGGACCCAAGTTCAATCCCTGGTTTTGAAAAAAAAAATTATAATATGATAAATGAAGAGACATCTAAATTTAATAATCTAAGTTCCTACCTTGTGAAATTAAAGAAGTTTTAAACTCAAAACAATCAGAAGAAAACAATCATAAAATTAGAATTTACAAGTCAATGTTTTACACAGAAAAGAAAAAGAAAATCAATTAAACTAAAAGTTGTTTTCTAGGAAAGATCAATGAAATAGATAGACCCATTACCATGTAAGAATAAAACAGTGAAAGATACAAATTAGGAGTACCAGAAAGGAAAGAGTCACTCACTGTTCCTGATCCAGTGATTATTAAAAGGGTAATGTTTAAAAAATTCTAGGGGACCACGGAGAGAGCTCAGTAGAATAAGCATTTGCCTGGCAAGTGTAAGTCCCCAGATTTGCAAAAAAAAATCCTAGGAGCAATTTTATAGCTACAAATTGGATTATTTAAATGAAATTCACCAATATCTTTAAAGATACAATTAACCAAAATTCATGGGAGAAATAGACAAGTTGAATAGCTCTATATATATTAAAAATTTTAACCTGAAATTAATAACCTAAAGTAATAATTAAATACCTCATTGAAAATGCTTCCATTTGTGAAAACTACTAAGTATATATGAAAACAATGATGTCATTCACCCACACTATATTCTGAAAAATAAAAGCAGAACTTCCTAGTTTATTTCCCATGAAGGCAAGCACACTGTAAAAATAGAAAACTACAGACCATTATCTCTCATGAACATGAATACAGAAACCTACAATACGATAATAGCAAAGCAAACACGATGTAAGAAATTAACTATTTACCATAACAAAGTGGGATTTATTTCAGTTGTACATGGTTAGCTCAATTAAAAAAAAACTCAATGTAACCCACAATATCAAGAGGATAAAAGAGAAAAATCACATGATTGTATTTATTGATTCTGAACAAATATGAAAAACTTCAACATGTATTCATTACAAAAAGTGTGCAGGGGCTAGCCAGATAGTTCTGTGCACTACAGCACCTGCTTAGGCAGAACGTAGCAGCTGGGGTTTGGTCCCTAGCGTGCCTTGCCAGTCCTGCCTGCAGGGCACACTGAGATGGCCTGTGATGGCCCTCACCTGTAATCCCAGCTCTTGGGAGGCTGAAAGCAGGAGGATCACTATGAGTCGGATTTTCATAGTGAGACCATGTAGACCCTATAGACCCTGCCCTAAATACAAAACAAAACAAAAACAAACAGAAAAAACGTGTGCAGATTGAATAGGAAGAAATAAAATTGTTTTTATCCTTAGATGACATGATTGTGTTGGGTGAAAAATCACAGTGCCTACAACTTCTTTTTTTTTTTTTTTTCTTGGAACTGGATATAGAACTCAGGCCCTTGTGCTTGCAAGACAAGCCCGCTTATTCTACTGAGCCATTTCTGTGGCCCCCCTACAACTTCTTAAAATCAGCAGATGTAACAAAATACAGAATACAAGACACAAGGTCTAGGTGTAAATGTTAGTTTCTCCCTATATATATCAAAAAATAGTTCAAGCTTGAAATAATTACTTTCAAAACCATCAAAGAAAACAGAATACATACAAATATAATTATATGCAATATATATATGCATACATATGTATATCCTATGCACAGAAAAGTACAAAGCTTTGTTGAAAGAATCAAAGAAGAGAGAGAGAATGGTCTAAAAGTCTCAATATTATTAAGATGTCAGTCATTTTCAGCTTTATCTATGCCACCTATTTAAACCACTCTTAAGCAACATCTTTCAAGTTATACTGATAACATCAATAAGGTATATATAGAATCTATATGGAAAACTGGGCAAGGCAGTGCATTGCTGTGGCAGTGCATACACTTGGAAGGCTGAGGCAGGAGGATTGCTGTGAACTCAAGGGCAGCCTGGGCTACATAGTATGTTCCAGGCCAATGAGAACTACATAGTAAGACACTGTCTCAAAATCTAAACACACAGAAAGGTGAAAGATCTAGAATAGCCAAAATGATAGTGAAGATGAAAAACAAAGTCAGAGAGTTCATACTACTCAATTTCAAGGCTTACTATTAAAGTAACTAAAACAGCTTGTTACTTGTGAAAGAGTAGACACTCCATCAGTGGAGGGGACAAAAATCCCAGACATAGACTGATACAAAAATACTCAAGAGTTTTTATTAAAGGTGTAAAGACAATTCAATGGACGGGAAAAAACAAAAACAAACAAACAAAAAAACAGTCTTTTCAGCAAGTGGTGACTGGAACAGCAAAACATATACACATACAGATTTGTGTCTGGGCATACACAGATATTTTACAAAAATCAACACAAATGTAAAACTGTGAACTTTCTGGCAAAAACCAGACTATGTGACTTTGAGTTTTATAACAATTTTTTGATATATAAAATTTAAAATCAATGAGCCTGTTTTAGTGGTGCATGCCTATAATTCATGGTGCTCGGAAGCTGAGACATGAGGATGTCAAGTTCCAGACATTCTGGATAACTTAGTGAAGACTTGGCTCAAATTAAAATAAAAAGGAACTATCGTGGCTGAGTAGTAGAGTGCTTGCCTAGCAAAAGCAAGGTCTTTGGTTCAGTTCTCAGTATTGAAAAAAAAAAATTGAAAAAATGCTTTGAGAAAGACATCCAAGAACATGAAAATGCAAGTCACAAATTGGGAAAATATTTGTAAAACATGCATGTGATAGAGAAATTATATGTAAAATATACAAGCACTCTAATAATTCAGCTATGAGACAACCCAATTAAAATCAGAAAAGATCTAAGTAGATATTCCATCAAAGAAGACATACATGGCAAATGAATACAGTAAACATGTCAAATTTATCATTTGTCCTTTGGGAAATCCAATAAGACAATGATGTGTCTATGACTAAAACCCTAATGCTGGTAAAGCATGTGCAGTAACAGACACTCTCACTTATTCACATTGAAAATGAAAAGTAGTAAAGCCACTTCTTTCCCCTCCCCTCAACTCCTTTCCTGTCCTCTTTTTCTTTTCCTTCCAGTCCTCTTTCCTTCCCTCCACTCCCCTCCCCTTTTCTTCTGTCTTCTCTGTTTTTTAATCACTATACCTGTGAGCCACCCCTGTGCCATTTTCTACTTTCCCAGAACGCTAAATATAATTTATGATCCAGCAATCATGCTCCTACATATTTATCCTACTTTTTAAAAAAATGTACTTAGTACAGGGTTTACACGGTCTCGGTATATAGATCAGACTCATAGTGATCTGCCTGTGTTCAGCCTCCCAAGACCTGGGATTACAGGCATGTGCCACCACACCCTGTTGTAATGGCCATCTTAGCGGGCCCTAGGGGTGGGGCTGGCATGGCAATCTGGGGATGGAACTCTGGCCACTGAGCTCTGCCTAAGCAGGTGCTTTAGTCCACTGAGCTACCTGGCTGGCCCCTTTATCCTACTTGTACAAAAATATATGCCATATAGAAACCTGCCCTGATGTTTATAGCAGATTTATTTAGAACTGCAAAAAAATGGTAAGCAACCAAAAAATGTTTCCATATATAAATGAATAAACTATTATGTCCAGATAATGGAATACTATTTAATAAAGTAAAGGACTGAGATATCAGCCCATGCAAATACATGGATGAAATTTAAATGCATATTGGGAAGGGAAGGAAGATAGTCTGAAAGGGCTACCTATTATGATTCTGTACATAAAATATTCTGTAAAAGCTAAAATTATAAAGACAATGAATATATGAGTTGTTGCCAGGGTTTAGGATGTGGAAGTTGTACAGGTGAAGTACAGAGGAATGTTTGTAGGACAGGAAAATGACTGTCTGACACTAAAGGTGGACATATGAAGCTGCATTTGTAGAAATGCTTAGAACTTTGTAGCACAAAGAAGAAAGCTCCATTTCATGCAAAAATTCAATTTAGGATCTCAGTGGACCTGCAGATAAAATACAGAATATGACAAAATAATCTTACTTTATCATAAGTATTTAAAACAATTTCACTATGATGATAAAGGAGAATAAGTCTGACCTAAGTAACTTTGGAACTGAGTGGAATCTATAAAGACCAGAGGCAAAAGGAATAGTGCATCAGCATTGTCCGGTGGTTGACAAAGATTCCAGTAGGATGTAGGCATGGCATGCTTCAGCATTCTGAGCCACCATACACGTAAAATCGAATGCTTAAATAAATTGATGGCACATGGTAGGAGCCAAGAGTCTTGCCATTAGAGTGGGAATTTCCATATAAATAAGGAGAGAAAGAAATGGACTTAAGTTGGTGATATCAGTATTGTCTTATGCTTAGCTTATTGATATAAATGTTTACATACAGATATTTAGAGGTATATGCTTATGCATAAGTTAACACATACTTTATTTTCTTACTCTGTCAGCTGAGGGGACTTATATACAATGATGGACCAGTAGTAATCAATATGTTAGTATCCAGATTTGTTTACTAATATCTCTCTCCAATAAACTGAGTCAGAATTTCTTAGATAAATGATTGGTTTTAGTACTAGAAAAGTAAATATACAAGCTCTTCATGGAGCTGGCCAAACCACAAGGATTTTTGTGTCAAAGGAATGGTAGAAAACAGCTGACAGAGCCCCCAGCAGTCAACCTGAACAAGAAACTAAATGAAATAACATTTTTTTCTTTTTGTATTTTAGGGAATGGTCTACAGGGTGTTCAGGGTCTCACTGCTAGATTGGACTCATAGTGACCTGCCTGTTCATAGCCTCCCAAGAGCTGGGATTATAGGCACACCACCATGTCCAGTCTCAAACTGCTGTCTCAGCATGCCCCAGGGACCCCTGCACCTGCTTGCAGGCACTTTAATCCACTGAGCTATTTGGCTGGCCCTTTGAAATAGCATTTGATTCAATGTATAAAATAAATACCATCAGTCCATCTTGCTATAAATAATTAATTTAGTAATTAAACTGGGGGACAAAGACAATTCTTCATTGTACAGGAATTTCAAATAAGTTTTGTAGATACCCTGGGCTCAGGTTGCTAGAACAGAATTCCCCATTAGTTAAGTGTAGACTGAATGCTGTGACTTCTTTCCAAAGAATAAAATGTGAAATGGAGAAAGAGTAACATCCTAGTGGAGAAAAGGATGGATACTGGGCAATCGAGGCCAGTGCCAACAGCGACAGGCCGTCCACACAGCATGCAGGCTTGCTATGATGTGCTGATTATGTTGGTATTTTAGCTCAGTGCTCCTCCTCCCCACACCCCATCATCTCACTCAAATCAACAGAAAAATATTAGATGAATCTCAACAGGGGATGTTCTACGAAATATCAGACCAAGCCTCAAAACTGTCAAGGTCATCAAAAATGCCAAATATCTAAGAAAGTAACAGGCTAGAGGAGCTCAAAGAAGACTTAAGTGGAGCATGGCACCTTAAATAGGACCCTAGGTCAGATAGAACATTGGGAAAAAAATAAAGAAATTATAATAAATTATTGGCTTTAGGCGATAAGAACAGTATTTTGGCACATTAATTTTGACAAATGTATCACAATAATGTAAGATATTAAAAATATCATAAACAGGCTGGGGAGATAGTTCAGAAGTCTAAGCACCTGCCTAGCAATCACAAGAACCTCAGTTTGATCCCCAATACCACATGCTGTGCTGGTCCGAGATCCCTGGGCACGCCTTGCTGGACCTGAAGCCAGGTGTAGTGGTGCTTGCTTGTAATCCCAGCACTGGGGAGACTGAGACAGGAGGATTACTATGAGTCTGAGCTGCATAGTGAGACCTTATACCAAGTAAATAAATAAAACACGAAAAATATAAATATGACAAACTAGATAGTCATCATATGGAAATTCTCTATCTTTGCAATCTTTCTATAAACCTAAAACTATTACAAAGTAAAAACAAAGTTTACTGCAAACACAAACAAATAACACACACACAAAAAAACACCCACCATCAGGATCTTGTCCGTTTATCGGCATTTCTCTGCTATGGCATTGAAGGAGGATCACAGGTAGATCTACACATCTTACTTGACAGTGACTCTAATGTTGCCCCAGTGACGTTAGGATTGAATGAGTGGAGACTGTCATCACCAGTCAGATGATCGATACTTTGTACTGATATATGTAAGATTTTGTGTTGGCAAAATGCTCAAAGCAGTGGGTGCTGTACTGCCTTCCCATTTAGTAAGAGAAAGCACAAAACAATACACGAATAAGCACAGATGAGGATAAATTTCACTATAGGGTGCTGTAAAAATTGATAGAAGGAAAAAAGATAGGAGCAGCAGAGGAATGAGCAGGGATTCCTAGCGGAAGGGTTCCTATGAGCAGGAGAAGAGAGGTATGAGATGGGTCGGATCCATTTTGCTGGACTGAAATGGAGCGATCATTTGGAAGGTAGGTTAAAAAAGAAGATGGGAATGGAAATTTTATGTTACAGGCAATGAGGGATGACTGCACTTTCTTAATAATGATGTCACAATAAAATAAAGGAATTAAATAGTGATGTGCGCCCACGCTGTCTCCCCTGCCTTGTCTTCCATGCAGCCCACTCCAGAAACACTTCTGCCCAGCTACCACTGCCTTGGCTGACATCTATTTCCACGCTGTCATAGCTGATAGACACACAACCAGGTTTATCTCCTGTTCCTCAGGAGCGTGGAGCACAGCTACTGATTGTGCTCCCTTTGACACAATGTTTTCCATTAGCTTCTGTGATGACACCCCTCCTGAGTTGCTCCTCTCTTTAGCTACCCTTTTTCTCTATCTCATGTTGAGCTGATAGGGATCTTCAAGCCTTCTCCCACCTGCCTATTTCTCTACAGTCTCCCTACTTTGTCCCATTCATCCCTAGGGCTTCATTCATTTCGGTCTGGTTTTGATTCTATAGTTTATATCTTGAGCCTAGAATTCCGAGTTCTCCTCTTACAGATTCAGCTGTCTATGTGATAGCTTCACTTAGATGCCTAAGCAAGAGCTATCTCAACTTTAACAGATTCAGAATTGGTCTCTCAGTCTTCTTTCCTCCCTCTGCCACCCCCCAATAATCCACATTTCCATAAATGAGTCAGTCTACTGTCTTCTTAGCACTGTACAGAAACCTGGAGGTCATCTTTGATTCTGCCCCTTACCTTCACCCTCCAACCCATTTCTCCCTGCTCGTCCAATCCAGTTCTGTGATCTTTTACATACGTATTTATTTCCTGCTTTGTTTCTGTGTGCCTCATTAGATTAATTACAGGCTCCAAAAGATAGGGCTATGACTCTTTTACCTGTAGTGACAAACAAACCCAAAGCCTGATACATGGTAACCACTTAGGTATTTATAAATTAAATTGGCCAAGAGATTTGCACAGTTTCAAGATGCAAAATTAAGTGAAGAGGCAAATGTGATACCCAGGCATCACAGCCCCAATTCCTACCTAGTTTCAGAGCTTAGTGTAAGAATAAATGAGATAATGGCTGCCTGCTTCTAATTATCCACTTTGCACCTCATTTATGGCAAGTTCTTATTATTGGTCTCGCCTCACCTTGACCCTTCCAGACACCTGGGAAGCTTCTTTGTGCAGTCAATTGGTCTGTGCTGTGGAAAAATAGTTCACACTGATCATCAGTCTAATGAACACAGTTTGTAGGAGAAAATACCACGTGCATTCCAAACTCAAGCATAAATGCCTTTGAAAATTGTGGCTTTGAGTTATGACTGCTACTTCTTCATTTTCATCAATGAAGTTGATTACAGTGCGCTATACACTTCCGTCCTGAAAAGACTTAAGGCCCCTTGGAGAAAAGAGAAACAATAGATTTGAGGTGTTATCACAAAATAAGTGTGATGCATGAAAACGTCTTCTTCAAAGTATAAAGGGTAAGAAATGTCTTCACTTTTTTCTTTGCTAAAACTTTTTCTTCATAAACTTAAGTATAAAAAGTATACACAAAGCCAGGCATGGTGGCACATGCTGGCAGTCCCAACACTCAGGAGGCTGGGGCAGCATGGGGGCCACAGGATAGGTTAAAGACCAGTGTGGAGTATGTAAAGAAAGCCCATCACAAAAGTCCAAAACAGAGAACAGCAAAAAACAGAGATAAGCATACAAATGCTTTTGTGTGTGCATGAGGCTCAAAACCTCACAAAATTGTCAGTTCATGCAAGAGGTATAGTAAGTAATTCCTAGATATTACAAGCATCATCTTCTTTATTGATGGTAAAGAGAGTCTGATTTTGTGTTCTGCCTTCTCTCCCTTCCAGTTCCAGTGAGATGAATGCATGTTCTCAAAGGTTGTTTACTTAGGGTTTTCTTTTTTTTTTTTTTTTTTGTCTTTTTGAGACAGGGTCTCACTACGCAGTTCAGGCTGGTCTTAAGCTCACTTTGTAGCTCAGGCTGGTCTCGAACTCACAACGATCCTCCTGTCTCAGCCTCCCGAGTGCTGGGATTACAGGCCTGCGCCACCACGCCTGGCTACTTAGGGTTTTCTACCTCAAGATCTTTTCTGGAAGAGGGAGAAACAACCTGGAGATGATTTTAAAGGACTTTTAGAGAAGAATGTTTGAAAGCAGGATGGGTCTTTAACCTTGAATCACTTTGAGTCAATAGATTGATCACCAATGTTTTGTTGAACTAATTTCCCTGAATACTATCACAAGTCTGCAATTGCTGAGTAATGGCTACTGTCTCCTTTCCACTACTGGAATGGAACCTACAATGAAGATGAGGTCCAGTGTGACACGAAGAAGAAACTGGACTATATTCTGGCTGTAGAAAATGATTCTTGTACTTTGGGCCATGCTACTTGTCTGTGCTCTTTCTTACAAGAGGACCCTAGGGACATCCAAATCCATGAGTACATCTGGAATCCCATTGCTGAACCTATTTGTGCAAGAATCCCTAGGATTTTATTTTCTCTGTTTCTCATGTGCCCGGTATCATATCAGTGCCTCTTACAGGAACAGTGACATAGGATAGATTGTGTAGGTAAAGATCAGGCTTTGTGTGGGATATCGGGGGTCCTCAATATGTCTTTGTGAGTCAGGGTTCCCCTGAGCATGGTGGGAAGACAAATTGTCTCATCCCGTGGAGAAGAAAAGTCCCAGGAGCTCCAAGCTGCTAAGGGTATTCGCGTCCTTCTTTTCAGTCCCTTCCCAGGAATCTGTTATGAACCAGTCATCCCCATCAGCCTGTGCCATCCTGGGAAATAGAGGGGCTGCAGAAACCTTGCTCTGAAAATGCCTTTGCTACCCTTTGTGAACCCAAGAAGGTAAACACCAGGAGTCTGGGATCACATTCGAGTTCTTGAGAGTACTCATTATACCATCAGAAGTCAACACTTGGAGCCATGTGTTGCAGAATAATGCTAACATGCTTGAAATTTGCAGTGGAGAATTTAATTCATTTAAGAATATAAGAACATTCCCTTTTTATTCTACAGGCTTCAGAAAAAAAATAGCTCTAGGATACCTCCATTGCCCACTCCCGGTACTGTTTGACTTATTTTAGGCAATCCTCTCATTTGGCTTCACGTGAGCCCAGCATTTAAGCCAACGTGGAATTAACAAAGAGTACAGTGATTTAAAAAAATGGAATATGCTGATGTCTATTGTTTTCTCACACATTTAAAAAAAGAAGATGTGTACAACTGTGATGAAAAAATAGTTTTGCAATATATTTGTGTTTTGCAGCTAGGCAACAAAAAATGACTAGCACACAGGAAGTATGTCGCTGTATGCTTCTCCTAGCCAAATTATGGGAATTATAAATCTCTTATTTTTTTTAGTGAATGCTCTCCATGCAAAAGAAAAGTAAATGAAAGAAATAAAGCCCCTTGAGCTCAGAGGGCTTGTTTTTGACTGACTTCTCTCCTACGGTCCTTTTATTTTCTTTCCTTAGTTAATCTTTCCCACAGGGTGTAAGGAGTCAGATGTTCAGTTTAAGAAAAAAAATGAATTGTAAGCTATTAACTTAAAAAAAAAATCCTTTAAGGACCTAAGGAAGAATAACACTAAATGAGGAGCCAATCTCAGCTTCATTATGGGGTGACATGTTATATGAACTATGTTACATTTTTTAAGCTTTCAGGAAATAGACTGGCATTGAAGTAAAGACTATTGCTATAAAATAGCTATGATTACATTGCAATTCAAATTCCAACAATCCGCTATAAATACTGTTTGTATTATTACTATAATTCCACAATATCGTTCTTTTTTTTTTTTTTTAATCCCTGGCATTTAATAGCCCACAATTTGTAGTGCTCTTTGGAAATCTTTTCACAGCCTAGGCTAAACAATTGCCTTTATGCATCCAAGCAGGAAGACTTCCATTACTGTATACCACCCAGGCATTTAAAAGAAAGGAGTCTAACAAAAGTTCTCAACAGAAATTGCTGTATCTTTATGCTAAACCACTATAGTTCAATAAACTTTCTACACTGATGCCAAGATAGGCAAAGAAAAAAACCGTCATAAATGAACCAAAGAAATGGGGGTGGGAGAAGCAGACAGAACTTGTCCAGTGGACTACAGTTTGCTCCTGCTTGAACCTAGGAAATGAAGTTGTAGGTTTAAAATACTGTTACAAATTAAGTATGGTGGTGTACACCTGGAATCTTAACACTCTAAGAGGCTAAGGCAGGGGGATTACAAATTTGAGCCCAGGTTGGGCAGTTTAGAAAGATCCTGCCTCAAATCTAAAAATAAAAGGGGCTGGGGCTATAACTCAGTATGAAAGCCCTGGATACAGTCTCTAGTACTGAACTGTCTGAAAAGGCTGAATGCTATCACGGTAGTTTGTGGGATGACCTGACTATGCACAGTGCTAAGGGACTCTGTGAGTATACCCCACAACATAGGAGTTGATGTTTGCTGGGGTTGAGTGTCGCAATCTCAGTTCTGCGAGGATAACCAAATCCCTGCACCTGATGCTCTCTATATGGCTTCTTGTTTTTAGGAAATTTGTCTGCCTTTATGCCTTGAGGTGTCCAAAGGTGCTCAGCACAAAGGCACTGAGAAACAGTCTTTGCATCTTATACCCCAAAGCCTGCTTAGCCTAAGAATCGGATAGAACAAATTTCTTGGAATAACTTCTAGCAAAGAATAAAGATATTTAAATCCCAATTCCATGAAATAATTAAGGACTTAAAAACTATGTACCATAACCCTTCATATTGTTGTGTTCTGTTTCTGCAGATTTAATCAACTAAATATTAAAAGTATTTGAAAGAACTGCATCTATACTGAATATAAACAGCCTTTATTTTGGGTCATTACTTTCTAAATGTTACAATCTAATAACTATTTACATATAATTGATATTATATGTCTGGTCATTTAGAACACATGGGAGGCTGTAGGTTCCATACCAACAGCACACTGTTTTATAGAAGGGACTTGAGATTTTCTAGGTTTTGGTATTCATGGCAGGTCCAGGAACTAGTCCTTCATGAATACCAGGGGAACATCAAATCAATTAGAATTGATCAAAATCTAAAATTCATAAATTCACAGAAAGTCATCTCTTAAAAAAAAAATCTCTGGGAGTCTAGACACAGATATTAAAATAAGCCTCAGGGACAAGGTGACTCACTGATCAAGTTCGGTAATTGTTAAGAGTATGGTGGGACAAAGACGCAGGGATCCTGACTTTTGGACTAGGGATGGATTTCTAATAATAATAAAAAAAACCTTTTAATGATCACAACATTTTGACTATTGTAGATCACTCTTTGTGGCTTGTTTTAAGTTTCAAAAACAGTCAAAAATGGACAGAAAGTTCAAGACTATTAGCCAATAATCAGGATATATATCATTCCAGGTTATACTGTAAGATAATAAGTATGATAAAATGAGATTACAAAAAGTAACCATCTCCCAACTCAGGAGATCATCTTTAGGGGTTATTCTAGTGTGACAAGGCACTAATCTACACTAAAATTCTTTCTTTAATTTTTATCTCCTCTTCTAAGCTTTTGAGTTTCTTGGTTTGTGCTACTTTGCATTTTCAGTGTTTGTAGCTAGTGATAGGGAAGCAGATGTGAGGTCAGTGCCATTTCTTCTCATTGTGCCCATGACAACATGCCTAACCAGGATGGGCATTGTTCCTGGGGAGGGCACACAGTCCTTTGTTCCTTGCATAATTCATTCATTTTATCCTATGAATAGTTCTTGAGCATCTACTGAAATACCTCAAAAATACCCATCCTAGCTCTGGACATTTTTGGTCTATTACATTGTTTGAAACATAAGTACTGGCTTAATACATGAATAAATGACCAAATTAATTGTACCCGCTTATTTATTTTTAATTGTGATAAAGTGTTCATCAAATAAAACTGACCATTTTAACTATCTTAAGTGCACAGCTCTGCAGCACTAAACTATCTTCACTTTGCTAGGCAACCGATCTTCACAGCTCTTTCCATATTCCTGAAGTGAACCTCTGTGCCCCTTGAACAGCTCCCCATGCTCCCTTCCTGGCTACCACCAGTTACTCCCCACCTCTAGGGCTCGGACTACTCCAGGCACTTAATGAAAGCGGGGTGCACTGTGCTCATCTTTTTCATGACTGGTTTATCTTACACGATGCCCACTGTTCATCTATGTTGAAACACATCAGAATTATCTTACTTTATAAGGCTTGCTAGACAACTATGTGCATATACTATATTCTGCTTGTACATTCATCTGTCAGAGGGAACTTGTATTGATTACAATTTTGAGCTATTCTGAATGGTAGTATCATGAACACACATGTACAAATATCTCTTTGAAGTCTTGCTTTTAATTCTTTCTCTTTTCTATGTTTTTTGGTGGAACTGGGCATTGAACTCAGGCCCTTGCATCTTTCTGGCCCCCAATTCTTTTGAATATACACTTAGTTTGGTAATCCTAGTTTTGATTTTTGATTTTTTTTTTTAGCAGACCACAGTACTGCTTTACAGAATGATTACATTGTTTGATATTTGTACCAGCAGTGCACAGCTCTCTATGTCGTTATCAGCTTTTATTATTTTCTGTATTTTTGTTGTTGTTGATTTGTTTGTTTGTTTGATGGTTCTAATACTAGGACCTAATGGTTATAACTTGGAACTCATTGTGATATTTTTACATTTCTATTATCCCAAATAATTTTATTTGTGAAGAGGGCATTTTATTTGTGAAAGATGCTTGTATTAATATAGTTTATATTAATAGAACATCTATTCATCTACTCAATGGTTCATAATAATTTTCCTTGAAGGAGTTCCAGAACTAGAAAATGGGTACCCTAGAAAAACTAATAATTATTTTTGCCCCCAGTCCTTAATTAAATATTTGAATGAAATTTATTTAGTGAAGATAGGAGTAATTTAAAATTTTAATACAAATAAAATGCTCGGTCTAATGTGTTAGAAACTAACCCTTTATGGCTTAGCTACGCTGGCATCTGCCTATGGAGTTCCTTGGCCTGACTCTGTCCACAGACCTGCTGTCAGGATGCAGAGCAGAGACTGCACTTAAGGTTCTTATTGTGCCCTTGAGATGCAGCTGGCCTGCCACTATTACACTTACAATATTCACGTATGAATAATCTACCTTTAAAGATGCTGTATTCTCTGGGGAGCATACAAAGTCAAACTAGCAGGCCTATTTAAACACATGTGCAAATATTAACTTTATCAATATAAAAGTTGATGGGAATGTAGCAGTCTGACTGGCCCCTGGATGTTTCAAACACAGGCTCTTCCCACTGCCCAAACCCTGCTCAGCTCATGGAGGAACTCCTGGGAAGCTAGCCTAGTGATCCTGGTTCACCCATCTCCAGACAAACACACATTTCCAATTGTACAACACTTCAGCAAGTATCCAAGGATCTTTGGAAAGCAGCAGGGTGTCTATGAAGATTAAAATTACACATACTTATTCAAACAGCATGTGCTAGGAAGGAGGGAGGACAAACCGTGGCAAACAGAAAGGTCACTGATGATGAAACATTTCCATCAGGTGGCCCATTTCCATGCAAGTTCCCCACTGTCCTTTGTAAACAAAAAGAGGTGTGAGTGAGAGTGGAGCGCTTACTTCCTAATGGGAGTTAAAGCCTTTGACTTCCAATTTGTTGTTCTAAACAACTCCTTAACGATTTTGGCAGCACAAATGTGCAGGCACATGTCTGAGCTGACCTCCTCTGGTTGCAGTTCTCTCACAATCTGTTGAGCATCAGAGACTAAATATTTCTGAAAGTACTTAAGAATGTAGTTACTTTTAGTGAGTTTACACTTGGCATGCTTATCAAAACTAAGGCTCCCCATTGATTGTTAACGTCTCAGTTAGAGCTTGTAATTAGAGTGGAAGAGCCAAGTAGGGTAAGGAGAAAGGGATACATGCGATGGGGGTTTCAGATGTACCCTAGTCTGGTTTGATGTGAATCTTTTCCCCTCAGAGCACTGGTTGAAGGTTTCAGGTTCCAGATATGCCTCTGAATCTGGGGAATTTTGTGGACAAAATGGAGAGGTAAAAAATGCTAAGTGAGAAGTCCTGAGTTCCATTCCCAGTACCAAGAATAAAACAGAACAAAACTGTGCAATGAGACAAAGAGATATTCTAGAACTATGTATTTTCTGGCCAAAGAAGTAAGAATCACACATTTTTAATAGCGTTCTGTAATGTGGCTGGTCCGTGTAACAGTTCATTTCATAGATGAGTGCAAAGGGTTTTCATAAAGTTCTTACTCATAACACATCAGAACTACTACTTTTAAGCTTTAATAACAAAAATTATTTGAGTAAAGGCAATGAATTCCAAGTGGAATTAGAAGAGAAACATGAACTTTGATATCTCAGATATACTTCAATGTATCAGGTATCTATATAAATGCATATATTCACACATTACTGATATATATATCAGTATATATATATATATGTATATATATATACATATATGTATATACATATATGTAAATCAGTATATATATGTATATATATTCATATCTGTGCATGATAGTTTTGGTGAGTGTTCTTGTTAATTTGTTGAAGGATCTGAAACAAGCATATACATTATGTGCATTTTTTTTTTTTTTGTGGTACCAGGGATTGAACTCAGGACCCTTATTCTACTGAGCTATCTCCCCAGCCCAACTATGTGCATCTTATCAAGTTCTATGCTTTGTTTTTCTCAACTGTAAAACAGGGACAATGATAGTAGCTATATAGGCTGTAAGGATTAAATGAATAGATGTAACATATTTAGAATTAGGCTTGGCATGCAGTGAATATCCAGGAGGCAGGTAGAATCATATTTACAAAGGATTTATTATTCATACTATAATCTCTACTACATATTGTTTAGTATTTTTAAATGAGTGAAGTTGCTTTAATTTTTTTTCTAAACATAAATTTAACATAATTCAGCCCCTTCATTTTCTTGTCTGTAAGAAAATACACACACACATGCACAGAATGAGTGTGTGTGTGTGAGAGAGAGAGAGAGAGAGAGAGAGAGAGAGAGAGAGAGAGTATGGCTATATTTCTCTTGTCTATAATTAAAAAAATCATTTACAGATAAGAGAACCCTTAAGCCTCAAAGGTCACAGCCAGAGGTGATCTCGACCACCCATTCTTCCGGCCGATGCCAGTGTCTGGCTACACCTTCACTCCTCTACCTACCCCATCATACCATGGCACAAAGGTCTGTAAGTGTACCTGTAGGCTCCACACAGCTTAAAATGCTTGGAGCCACTGTTCAGATACTGATATTTAGAAAGAACACACAACATTCAAATACAGGTTCCTTAGGGATTTCTAGAAGGTACAGGCTAAGCTCATTTATATTTTTCCCAGGCTTTTATGCACATCTTCCCATATAAACTTTCACAAGCATTTTCAGGTTGAGAGTCCCACCCCAGCATCAAGGACACTCAGAAGAATAGGATCACATAGGTCATTTTAAGGGTTTGAGTTCCATCATAAGAAAATATTCTATTCTCAAGGGCCCACATATATACAGGCACTTAATGAAAAACAAGTCAATAATTTATATGAATTTGGTACGGGTCTATCTATCTATCTATCTATCTATCTATCTATCTATCTATCTATCTATCTTTGCCTCACAGCTGAAAATTCTGGAAATGTGCAGAATCACTTTTACAAGAAGATTCTCTGGAATACAAGTTGTTACAGCCAGTCAGCTGTGTTTCAATCAAGATTTAAAAACAAACAGCCAAAAAACCTATTATGAATAATCCAATTTTCTTTAATCCACATGACTAGGTTTCCAAACATATTTAAAAATATATTCTCTCTCTTTCTCTCTTACTCTTCTGCTCTTGCTCTTTCATTTTCTCCTTTTTTCTCTTCTCCTTCTGGTATCTGAATACAGTAAGTCAAAAGAAGGTAAATTAGAAGAAAAAGTAAAATAGTAAATTAGGTCTATGTATAAGTACAGACAGTTAATTGCTTAAACAGACATCTTTTCCCTTGAGATTCCTGAAATTGAAGTTTGAACTTTTTCTCACTGAACACATATAATTAATCTGAGAAATTTAATCCAATGGGGTTTGAGGGCATTTGCTTTTGAATAAAAATAATATCATGCCTAAATTAGTAATGCAGATTTGACTGTTGACTGAAAATACATGGTTTTATATGTCTCACTATCCTTTCTTCTCCACATTGTACCTCCTCTGTTAGGAAGGGAGCCTTTGACTTACAGCAAAATGTTCATTTGAGGAGGGTAAGAGGCAGATACGTGGCATCCACATTCACACACAGGAAAAGGGGAGGCAGAAGCAGCGCCACCATTTGGTCAAGGTCGGACATGCTCGCGCTCACCCCTTTGCATGCTCTCTAATGGCAACTGCCCTTCTAGGCGTTGGACATGCAACAGTGAGGAAGGGCAAGCTGCTGTTCCAAGAGCTGACTGAATTCCAGCTGCGAGGGAGACAGAGGCTCTTAGCTAAGCAGCTCCAGAACAGTGTGATATTCTCCAGGCAGCCAGAAATAAGGAGCTGTGAAAACAGCCAGGGAAGGAGTGATTCGATTGTTAGCAGTCTTATGTGCCAGCTTGAAACTTTCACTGTATTCTGTTAGCAACAGGAAGCCCCAAGAGATTTTGGATAAAGGGAGAAACAGGATCGTGCTTGTCTTTTCCTAAGATCAATCCAGCAGCAACTTCAAGAAGTACTAGGTTAAGAAGGAAGGTGGCAGTGAGCCCTGGTAGGTCATCAGTAAGGCATGAATAAGGCAGGTGCAGAGACAAGAAGGACCTCACCTCACAAGTGTTTCCAAGGAGAAAGTGAAATATGTAATGACACTTCAATTAGCATTGTGAGGGCTAGCACATGTCTACTGCAGTCCTTGGTACGCTCCCCTTTCTGGGCTAATCCTTAACAGCTTACCCATCTTCCTACACTACATTCAAGCATCCAGTGACTACATGTGCATTCAAATGCCTCCCCTGGACCAACGAGTCATAGGTTTTTTTCAGCCATTTCTATGAAATCCCAGAGTCAGGTAGATACCTTAAAGCTTGAGAACTCTTTTTAGGCAAATTGGCAGTCCCTTAGTCCAATATATCCAAACAGAGCTCCACAGCTAGTTATCTTTCAAGACTCAACTTCAAATGAAATCCCTAGCATGTTAGAAACCTAGGAGTTATCCTGGACACTTTCTTTCCCCCATCTATCCTTGCCATATTTTTAGGTTTACTTTCTAAATATCATTTAACTCTGTCTGCTTATCGCCAGTGTCACTTCTGTTGTACCAGACCATATGTTTGTCTTCTCTGGGTGTGCTGTATTTTAGATATGAAAAATCAGATTAGAAAGAAACATCTTATCAGAAAAACAAAATACTCCATGTTCCACTCAGTCCTTTGGGAGGAAAATTTGACATCTTGGATAATGAAGGGTGAAAGGTGAAGGTTAAAGGGCTAGGTATTCAGAGAGGGAGCCCAAAAATATAAAGAGGAAACAAAGATCATAGAATGAGGAGAGAACCAGCAGACACAAAAAGGAGTTACTTCCAAAGAGAAAGGCAAAAGCCAATGGTGTTAATGGTCTAGAAAGGCAGAATATGATGAAGATTAAAATTAGCCCCTGGCCATGACTGTTAGGATTTGGAATCAGGAATGTTAGCAAGGCCATTTTCACACTTAACTCATAGTAAAATTCATAGCTACTCCAGCTTTCAAGCCACATTGAGATCCAGTGTTCTCTCATGTCCCTATGCTGTATGTTTCTTGGTTTGCCTGGTGACTAGGAATAAATCACACTCTAACAGTGGAAAACACACACAGCTAGTGTGTGCTGACAGTGGTTTAGAAGTTTATCTTCCCATTTGAAAGAAAGTCCATTGCTTTCTAGAGGTACCTAACACAGGAATCTTTAGACATCAGGAATGAGGCTCAGGAATGAGGTGGCCAGTTTTTTTCAGGCCAATCAGCCTCTATAAGTGAGGTCATGTAGCTGTGATCTGTAACTATGATTGTGCTATTAGCAGAAGCTAAATCTCATCTTTAATGAGAAAACACTTCTGTATGTGCAACTTTAGTGGGTCTGCTGGAGTGCTCTACTTTTGGCATCTGGTACATGGAATTGATATGTCTGTGCCAGACACATGGCTGTCTCTTTCTGGCAGAGCAGATGTGAGGGTCAGCAGAGGTACTCTGGTAAGCCTCATAAATGCTTATTAACATGAAACTAATGACATATGATTACCTCTTAAAATGATAGCCTCAAAATACAGTTCTGAATAGATGATGCCTAAACAATTTCATTTACTCCAAGGAAATACCCTGTATGATCAAAAAGGTTTGGCTTTAGGTACAATAAACAAAACACAGCTCGTTTAGTGAGGGAATAAGTGAATATTATGTGCCAGGGTTTTGTAAAGAGTACCTGTAAGCTAAACAGAAACCCTGCCAGGTAAGCTACTGGGGAGCCTTAACACTTTCTAAAGGTCAGAAAACTCTGATATAGCAGACTGGGTTTGAATTTTGAGCCTACCTTACTCTAAAACTCACTCACCCAGTAATTTTAGCCTCATGAATAAACGAGAACAAGCAATGCTGAGTAATGAAGAAAGCTTACTACACTACTATTTTACTACACACTTATGTCAACACATTAGTATGACAAACACAGATGAATGCATACAGACAAATGTGCTATTCCCTTCCTCCTACCTGCGCCTCCATGTGCATGCTGTTCCCTTCATCCCTTCATGCATTCTCTTGCCCTCCACAGCTGCCATGTGGTGCTCTCTGGGTCCCATTTCCTCTGCACTTCTTTGCCCTACTGACAGGGTATAGTAGTGACCTAGGGACTCCCAATTTCTATGCCTACTCTCCATTTTCTTAAGGAAGAGATAGAGTAATGCTGCCTATTAGCATATTTTATCTTTCATTTACTAGAGGTTTTTGTGCTGAAAACTCTAGTACAGCCTAGGGTTACATGCTGTCTTTTAAAAAGAATATCTGCTTAACTTTAATCCATTACCTGAATCTGGAATATACTAAACCTAATTGTTATATGGAGTCACCTGTGGAGAGTTTAATGGAAAAGCAAAGCAGCAAATTAGTACCATATGATTAGCTTGAGTAATACTACATTTGTTTATCCAAGGCCCCTCAGAAGAATGGACTGCATTTTCAAGATATCGCTTGTTTTCTATATCTGCACAGAAGCATGTCTCTAGCTAACTGGACATTTAATTTTCCACTCATTCATTTTCCCCCTTATAGATAGCTCTTCAGCTATTCAGTATGTGCATAATGCAGAGAAAAATAATTATAGGAAAAGGGACAGAGAGAATGTCATAATTAAACCGTGCATTTGAAAAATATACTTAATACACCTGAAACATCTTGATTGCTATAATCAAGAAGACCAGTTTTTAAAGAAATACTTTTTTGAGCAGAGGTATATTTAAAGTCAGAAACAGAGGGACCGCTCTCAGAATTACTCTGTAGCACAAAATTAACTAAATTTACCCCTGATCATTTTTTTTTAAATTAGATATAAAGAGAATCCAAAATGTAAATCAGTGGACTTATGTACTGTTAGGGCCTCTTCAGCAACTGTCCAGAATGGGCTTCTTTTTGTTGTATCTGAACTGTCATTAACAAAAGCTTCTGACCTTGTCATGGTGGCACATGGTTGGGAGGCTGAGGCAGCAGAGCCACAAGTTTGAGGCTTGCTTAGACTCATGACCTGGTGGAACCCTCTCTCAAAAAAACATAAAAGGAGGGGTTGGAGACATAACTTAGCGTGAAGGCCTTGGGTTCAATACCCAGTATGGGGGTGGGGGTGGTCTTCTCTATATCTGTTCATACCAAAGACAAGTACAGAAACTTACTGCTTCGAGTTGAAATGTAAAGTTTCATTTTTTCACTCTTTTCATAGTGAAAGCATGGTGTGCTAAAAATTTAGCAATGATGATCAAAATGGAGTTAAGACAATTTAAGGAGCAAAAAACTCAAGTTATAGAATATATCCCCAAGTACCTAATCCTCTTCCTCTATCTTGCTTCACTTTATGATATTGGAAGTTTATATGTAAATGTTTCAGTCTGCTCCCCATCTCACTAACAGGCTGCCTAAGAAAGCCACAGGTCTGCTGAGTTACTGAATGCTGATCTGCAGAGAATGAGCAAAAGACAAGGATGCTAATTTTATGGCTACTAAAAAAAATGAACTAGAGAATTAAAGCTTAATATAGCCTTTTCCTCTGGAAAGCTGTGCTTGATTGCAGGCAAGCTTACAAGAACAATTCAAAAGCACAACAAGTTGGGCCTCCTCTAAGGGCTTTTGCCCAAGATATGGCCAATAAATGCGAAACTATATTTGCTTGGCTATCTTCTGTAAAGAGCTCCACTGATAAAGCAACTACTGCTCTGGAAGCCCAGGTAGCCAGCAAAGGGGGCTTATTTTCCACCTTGCTAGGTTTTAAGGACACAAACCCTATAGGAGCTGTTTTCCACATTCACCCTTTGTCAAAGATGGCAGTAAAGACACTCTCCACCTTTCCTCCAGAAATATTAATTAAGTTATGTCTCATCCGATGGTGTTCCTTCCTGCCACCTCTGTCTTATCAGACTAGTGGTGACCCAATATAAACTGTGTCTCCTGGTCCAAGATGGGAGGTAGACACAAGGCAGAGGCCATAGACAGAAAGCTGGGAGGAAATGTGCTAAGATCCGGCCAGAGCTAAGGCCTCAGAGGGCTTCCCTCATCCCATCAGGAAGAAGTCATAAATGAAAATGGCTTTCAAAGAAATTCTGCGTCAAACCACATTCCTTTCCAGTGATGTTCTTGAAGCCCCATTCTTTCGTAATTCTAACTCTTTGACAAGGCAGACTGACACTTTCAATGTACTACTCTCAGTCCAATTTATGGTCAAGTGGCAATTTATTAAGTAGGATTCAGTAGTGTGGAGGGCTATCATAAGCAGGAAAGAATTCATTTCACACTCAGCCTTCTTGCCCTGGGTCTTCCAGACAGAATGTGTGGGGTTTGATTTCAGGGATAGAGAAAGCCTCACCAAACCTCTAATTCCTAAACTCTTCTGTCCTTTTCTCCCATCCTACATTACTTAAGTGGAAAGAAGTCATAAAATGTAAGTACCATGGTGTGGTGTTGTGATGATTGATTTAAAATGAGCTGTGGATGGCTGCACTCTGTGAAGAGCCTCAGACTGTAAGAAGAAACGAAGAAAGCCGTATCACCTCATCTGGTCCAGGCCAGCTCTCCGTCCTAAATCTTTTCAAAGCGCCTCGTTCTGTTTCACAGTGACTGTGATTAATGGCCCCATCATGGAGGGGGCAAAGAGGCACTATGTATCGCAGGAGGAAATGTGGGAGTCCCTGAGATGCCAAATCTCTCTGCTAGCCTTGCTCATGCATATGTTCAATCTAGCATTCAATTAATGAATAAGCTTTTTTCATGCAATAGTAAAATGTGTGGCCACACCCAAGAGAAGAAGTGAATTTTATGACAATTAAGGCAGCAATCTTGGATACAGACTAAAGGCTCCAAGAGTCAACTTACATTTTTTTTTTTTTTCAATAAATGATCCCAGCTGCCTTTCCCTCACAGATTTCTTTTAGGGTAGGATTTTCAAGGATCCTCTTTGCTTTTCTTGCTCCTCTTGCTCTCATGTCAAAAATCTGTCCCTCAAAGGGAGGAGTTTCAGCTATGGACTGATGAAACTCTGGGCTATTAAAAAGGAATTTGCTCTAGTTCTGGGCCTTCCTTAAAAGGCCAAATGTGCTCTACTTTGGGCCTCAGGATAGCCAAAGTGGAAGGTGACCTGGGGTCTGAGAAGGTTCAGCTCCCCCTCCCTCACTCTTTGTACACTCTGTTTTCTTCCCAGAGCAAAGGCCCAGCATCTGGGGAAAACACACTCTCTTGCTGCTTCTCCAAGTTCACTTCTCCAATGCTGTGCAGACTACCTTGGGTATGAAAGGCCTAAAAGTCAATGGAGCATAGTATGGTCCTAAACAAACCAAGGAGTCAGCAAACTATGGCACATGGGCCAAATCCTGCCCTGTGTTTGATTCTGTAAATATAGTTGTATTGGCATACTGCCATGGCCATTCATTGTGCACTGGCTGCTGTTGGGCCACAATGGCACAGTCAGGACAGTCAGCCCTCCATAGCTCAGGGATCGATTTGCATGTGCCATTCAACCACACATTTAAAAATTTGGAGAGGAAAAACACCTTGATGTACATTCAACACATACATACTTTTTTCATTATTCACTAAACAATATAGAATAATTCTTTGCATAGCATGTATATGGTAGTAGGTATAAATTCCTTAGAAATGATTTTAAGACATATAGAAGAATGTTTGTGGCTTATATACAAGGGATTTCAGCATCTCCAGAGTACGGTATCTGAGGAAGGTTCTAGAACCAATTATTTGCAAATATGATGAGATGACTATAATAGTAGACATTATAAGTGTGATCAGAAAAGGCAAATAGATTTACTTACTCGGCACCTTTATATATAAAAAAGAAGTTGTTAACCTTTGGTTTTTAGTTACATGAAGCTAAACCATTTAGAGTAGACAAAGCTGCCCTAATTTTTCTCAAGGATTTACTGATTTTTTTTCATTGGTACAGTGTTCACAAAACAAGCTTTATGATCTGAAGTTATTTGGTACTATCTAGGTTAAAAGTATTTAGTTCAGTAGAAATTGCACTGATATATTTTTGGGTTTAGGGGGTCAAAGCTACATCTTTGTAGTAGTTTTAAATTATTTCTATGTTTCAACTTGCCACTTTTCCCCTCTTGTCTGGAAAGCTTAGAGAATCGTTGCCCAGAATGGCAGTATAGGATTCTATATAAACAGCATAGAACATTTTAGATTCTTCATAAAGTCCTAAGCAATGAGTTTTAGGACCCTCAACTGAGAAGCTGCAAAGCTCAAGTGTGGCTCCATTCTCAGCATCTTTCTGGCTTACACTAGGACACCAATAATGTAGGCTGCATAAGCCTCATGCACCCGATGTCAGGCTTCATCTGCCTAGGAAAGAACTACCTTTCCTACGTCATTCAGGTGCCCATATTTCCAAAACATCCATCATCGTAGGCCTTTTAATGAGGACAAGGGATCTGCTGCCATAGAGATTATCTATCATACAAAGGAATAGATTCAGTTTTAAATTCATAAACTATATTTGTTTGCAGATCATTTAACAAGTATTGAGGAATTTGCAAAGAGGCAAGTGGATAATTCAAAGGGGTTTACCAGAGAAAGTCACATTCAGTTAGAACAAACCTTTTAAATCCACAGGCCTTGATGGAAAGGAAAGGAAAAGCAGCCTGGCTTTGGGGAACTCAGTGACATGTGTCATGTCCAATAATGACAAAAATAATGAAGAGGAAGGAATGACATGTGCAAGAGCTCAGAGAAAACATTAACTATAGTTTGTAAATAACAAACTTTAATGAGGTCTGCATTTTTTGTGTTCATAAAATCTTTGACTTTACCCAGCAGGAAACATGATAAAATAGATAAAATTGCTGTTTCCACAGGCCTTAAACAATCCTTTCTGGCTTAGACATTTGTGTCTCCATAAGGAAGAAAAACTAGCACAATGAAAAAAAAACAAAACAAAATGGAGTTCTATAGCCACAGCTAACTGGAACACCTGCAGCCTGGATTGATGACAATACTGGGCCCACAGGACAAGTCATGCCACCGCTAATGTCCGTGCATGTCAGCACAACTCATCCCAGAACAGCTGATTTACATCATAGCTGCAGTTCAGAGGCAGAACATCTGAAAACAGATTTGTAGTTTAGTCCATGAGCTCTCCAGAAGGATTGGGAATAAAGGAGCCTGGAAAGAAAATGAGGATCAATATAAAGAGAATTGCTTTGCCATGAAAACACTCAACAGCACAGGAAATGGATACACAGTATCACTTATCAGTGGGATTCATGATCCAGTGGGAAGGTGCTTCTCTATTCTATTCATCATATAATTTTAGAGATGGAAGACAGTTAGTTGTAACCTGGTTCAATGTCTCGTCTTAGAAATGAGGAATGTATGGGTGTCCATCCACATAATGGCTCAGCAAAACTGCAAGCAGGCACAGGCACCACAGGTTTGATTCCCTGCTGTGCTGAGATGGCAATTGGGAGTGGGTGTGGTGGCACAAGCCTGTAATCTCAGCTCTTGGGAGGCTGTAAACACAGGAGAATCACAATGAGTCTGACTAGTAGCGAGATCCTGAACACCATGTACACCCTTCCCTAAAATACAAAAAAAAAAAAAAAAAAAACAGAAAAGAGTATGCAATTGGAGATACAGGTAGAGATAAAGAAATATCAAACATGACCTATATATATCATATAAGAGCTTATATAGCTGACTAGTGGAACTAATCTATCTTCTATCTATCTATCTATCTATCTATCTATCTATCTATCTATCTATCTATCTATCTATCATCTATCTATCTGTTGTAGAAAATAGTATATTTAAACATTTAGTTTTACACTCAGCTCTAGAGTATTTACAGGAAGTAATGATCTTCACTTTTTATGGGGTTGCCTAGGCAAGAGGAAGGGAGACCCTGCTCACTACCCTACGTCAATTCCGCAGTTCTTTCTCTAAAATTCCCAGTCACCTCTGTACAAATGAATGTTAAGTTCATACTCAATATTCTTCCCTACTGCAAAAGCATTAAAGTCTGACCTTAACCCACTTTTGCCTGGCTTTGTTTCATCTTCGATGGTCATCTGGCAGTGTCTCAAAGCTGGTTCTGATGCCACTAGATCTTGGCCTGCGACCCCTGCTCTGGAGCACGCATAGAGACATTTGTTTCACCTTGGCCACCTCCTCCACTGGGTCTCTTGTCATGAATCTGTCTTCTGGTCCAAACCACAGATTTTATTCTCAGCCTTCTCTGTACTCTCTGGAGCCGGGTTTGTCCGAGACTACTTCTCAAAGGAGCCTCCTGGGCTGAGTTTTCTTCCTGAATATGTACTTGTTTCTACTGAGGATTCACTCCCTGACTCCTGAGCTGAGATTATTTTATTCCTGCCTCCTTATAAGGCCTCTTTGTTCTATTTGATTCTACTTATCCTGTGGGAATTTCCACGCTAACTGAATGCCCCTCTTGACCTTCTGCTGATGACAAGCCTCATTACTAAGGCACCAACTCTTTAAGGCACCAACATGTTTCTTGTTAATGTGAAAATCTCAGATGGTTCCTTTGGAAAATCAGATCTCCCTGCAATGATTCCTTAGGCTCTATCCACTATCTCTTTCTTTCTTTCCTCCTTCTCTTCTTCTCATCTCTGCCTTCAGCCCTCACCCATATCCCATGGTACATCCCCAGCAAGTCCCCAGATCCTGCCCTTGCTTCACCCCTGCTAAACCTTTCCCTTCCCATCCAGCCCTCAGCACCTGAAGTCCCTGGAACATTAGGGTCTAACCAGTGTGTGCTCTTAAGGGACTCATGGGAATCCCAAAACCAACTATTCTAGGCTAAAAAAATTTGCCACCCCCCAACTAGAAGCAGCCATGAAGTCCACAGTGTCCACAATGTGTTATATCTAAGAAAAGAAAACCTTAAAGTCCTTCTGCAAATATTAGTATGAAGATTCACACACTGAATGGATCAACTTTAAGTTGCCCCAGTCTGCCAGAAACACAATTTGGATTCACACATAAAATGAAGAGAAGATAACAAACAACTCATGTTAAATATTAATTTTTGTATGATTGTATTATAAAGTTTGCATAAATAAAATTTGAAAAGAACACCCAAAGACCTGGGTGTGGCAGAACACTCCTGGCATTCTACTACTAAGGAAAGTGAGCCAGGAGGATTGCAAGTTTGAGGCCAGTCTGGGCCACACAGTGAGTTCAAGGCCAGCCTCACTTGCACTGCAAGACTGACTCAAACAGCAAGAAGAAGGAAAGGAGAAGGAGAAGGGGAAGGAGGAGAATAAAGAAAAAAAAAGGTCTATTTGAGTTGGTCTTTCTGATTATATATTATTTATGTATATCATATATTTTATATATGTTTATATTTCCCTAACTCCAGATAGAAGTTATATACCAAATTAACCTATAAAATTCTTCAAAGGCATCCTAACCTCATTGGCTTAGAGAGAAATAAGTACTTACATAAATTACATTTTCCTGGAACTCCCAGAAATATAGAAACCAATTCCAAAGTCCTTTTTTCCCCAGAAGCCTTTAACTTTATGTAATTTGAGTAAACCATGGGTAAATGAGACTAGTTTAATAAAACATGTATTTTTCAGGGCTGATAACATTAAATTAAATGTAGGTATATACTTTTATTTGGGTTTTTCTCTTCAAAGAAACTCATACTGTAGTTATTAGAGTTTTAAGATTATGAAAGTTAAAATTTATTTGAATCAAATTAATCATTAACTCAAATGATTTCAATAATCATTGTGTCTATTTTTTATTAGTACATGCTTGCTGTACATAATTAATATTTTTTTTAGCAGTTGGAATATACACTTGACAAGTCATAATTTTTTTCACATCCCTTCTCTACCTCTCCCTTTCCTGCCATCCTTCTTCCTCCCTCCAGAGGCTTTAGGAACCTCAGAATATTTGGGGGACCTCAAAAGGAGAATTTACCCAGGTCTATATGTATTTTAGATTTGATGCCAACTTCTTGCCTTGGGTTCCTAGCTTCAAGAGAATTCCAACTGAATTTCCTTATTAAAAATTCCTGTGAAACAAACTTAGAAAAGGTCCATGTGGTCATTTATCATTCTTGCTGTACTTAAAGAAATAGCCAAGCCATATTTAATGGGATAAGAATTCTTTTATAATAAGAATAATATGGATTTTTGACTAAAGAAGGAGTGGAAGTATATGAGAGACCTGAGATTCTTGTCTTGTTCATTGTCTCCGAGGTTGTATTTTTCACCTTACATTGGACTGAATCCTGCATTGACACACAGGCCCTGGCCAAATCCTCAATTCTAGTTTCATTCAAAAGCCAACTGTAGGGGCCAGCCAGATAGCTCAGCAACTAAAGTGCCTGCTTAGGCAGAGCACAGCAGCTGGGGTTTGATCCTGGGCCTGACATGCCGGCCCCGCCCATGGGGCCTGCTGAGAGGGTGAATGAGACTGGGCATGGTGGTGCAGGCCTGTAATCCCAGCACTTGGGAGGCTGCACGCAGGAGGGTCATTATGAGTCCAATCTACTTAGTGAGACCCTCTAAACCCTGCAGACCCTGTATCAAATACATAAAAAAAAATAAAAATCCAACTATGATTTTCTAAATTATCCAGTTTTACAATGTTTTCCCTCCCTCCTAGTACTGTGGGAACTAAAAGCTGACATCTGTGATCCTAAGTAGGACTAAAATCTATTTATAGACATTTTGCTTCATGATCTGAAAAAGTTGTGCTTGCTAAGATATAAACTTCAAAGGAGTCATCACCATAGCAAGTCATGTGATAGACAATCTTCCTGCACAGGGCTGCTGCCGCTGCAAGGGCCACTGAGAAAGCCCATAGGATGTCCTCTGCTCTGCTCTGGAAATAATCACAATGTGACAAATAATCCCTATGACATTCAAACTGTAAATGGGAAAATCCATCTGATTGCCACTGCTGTCCTCCCTTCACTCTCTAAATCTACTTAGGGGTTAAATTTCCACTAATCTTTTCAACTGGTTGCTCACTAGGTACAGAAGAGTTTCTGCTCTGCTCCTACTAGTAATGATTGCTTTCTTTTTGGTTTCCATAGCATGGCTCCTCATTAAATGCTCGATCACTTCCATCATCTAGTAAGTATCCTTGATTACCAACCACGTCTAAACAGATGGTTTAACTGGTCCTAATGATTACATGGCAACAAATGGAGAATGGATTTATATTGTTCAGAGGAAAGCAGAGTATTTCTTCTTCCGTTGAAAAAGAGGGGGGACTGGCAAAGAGTCTCTCCCTGACTAACCTCCAGTCTGGCTTCTCTAAGTTCACTTCTTAAGGAGGCTGAAGCCTTGGCCTATGAGAACTATAGATTTAACATACATAAATTTGACTGTTTGATTTCCTGCTATTAAAATGTTTAAACAAATGTTAACATAGTTTCTAGCAGCCCAAGGCCATTTCTAGCACAACCTCATCCTCTTAAACTGCCTGTCTGAGAAAGCTTGAGGCAGCCAGAAAAGTTGCTATGTGTTCTAGCCAACACCTGACTGGTGGTTCCTTGACATATTTTCTTAGAACACTGATTCTAAAGGGTTCCCAAGTCTGTGTCCTTCTTGTTCCTCTGAGATACATATCTACTACACACATATCTCCTCTAGTGCAAGGGTGTCTTTCTCAAGGATCAGAAAGCGATGATCACATAGAGAAAATGTGCTGTATGTGCACAATGGAGTAACAGAGAAAGATGATTTTGAGTCATTTGTAGGAAAATAGATGGATCTTGAGACTGTAGTGTTAAGTGAAATAAGTTAGGCACAAGGTTAAATATTGCATTCTTATTATTTAAGAGTAAAATAAAGTAGTAATGATGGTAAATGGAGGAAGAAGGTAAATATTTGGAGACTGGGAAAGGGAGGAAAAAACGTTAGGGAGGTAAGATAAAAAGTGATCAAGATGCAATATATGTACACCAATTCTCTCAAACAAATATAATTACTATCCATTATAAGCATATATAGCTGGAGTTTGCAGCGCCAACACCGCTGGCCTGTGTGGCATGGACACTGACTATATCTTTGTGCTTTTCTACCTCACTGATTCTGTGAGGTCCTGCTCACTACCTCCTACCTCAAACTCCCCAATTTTCCTTTAAAATACCCATTAACTTCTTACAAATCAAAAGTTGGGTTCAGCCCATGTTGGGCGCAGTAGCAGACTACTGATTAAAATCTAACTTCAACAATGTAACTACTGTCTGGCTTTATCTTTGACATCATGAATAGTGGAATAAAAATCACATGTGATTTTTCTCTATTCTGTGTTTTGGAAAAATGCTTTCCCTGTGGTCTCTGATTTTGCAGGCAATCTTACCTTATTATATGAAGAATTTCCTTTTACAGCTCTCTTAATAGAGATTGCAAGTGATTTGGATTTGTTGGTTTTGTTTCTGATACATTGCTAGCTCAGTTGGCTAAAAAAAACAGACCCTTTCAAGAATAGTAAAAATGGCACTAGGCATGATGGTAAATACCTGTAATCTCAGCACTTGGGAGGCTGAGGCAGGAGGATTGCTGGGAACTCAAGGCCAACCTGGGCTAATAGTGAGTTCAAGGCCAGCCAGAATTGCACAGCAAGACCCTACCTCAAAAAACAGTGCCAGAGGCTGGGCAGATGGCTCAGTAGAATAAACGTTTCCCTGGAAAGCACAAGGGCCTGAGTTCAGTCCCTGGTTCCACCAAACAAACAAACAACAACAAAAAATAAAAACAAAGCTAAACAAAACAAAAACAATAGAAAAACCAAACCATCCAAAAAGAAATATCTTTCTTCTGATTATTCAAAACTATGGAGTACAGGAAGAGAAAAAAAAAATGGTGTGTTTTTTCTTAAATGCTGGAATTTAACAAAAATTCAATGAAATAGAACAACATATAGAATAAATTGTACTTTGCCTTCTCACATGATCTTAAGATAACCTTTTCAGCATCAGTTTGCATCTTTGTTGGATAAGTCATGTTTTGTTAGAAATATAGATTATTCTCCAATATAACAATTTATTTTAATAGGCTTTGTATTGATTTTCACAAATGGATAATTCAGCATACCTAGAGGATGTTACTACCTGTTCACTATATTTTGATAGCTTCTTTTCCATAGCTGTGCAAAATTTATTTTCTAAGTATCTGGTACTGTTTCATGAGTTCAAATATTCATGAGGAAAAAGGAACAATTTCATGATGCAAATATTTCCTGAAATGTAGTTAAAGCAACACACTTCATCAAACTTTTCATTGTACCAAGGAAAGGCAAAACTAGGTAAGGAAGTAAATGGTGTAATTTATAAAGTGCTTTGGCTTAGCGTTAGCAAGACCCAAGCCCATACCATGGTTTCATGCTCTGATGTGTGGGCTTAAGTAAGCTGGTGAACTTTGCCAGTGTTTCCAGCAATACTACTCACCTTTCCACAGGTTATTGTAAAGCTACAATACTGCATATGTGAAGCCCTCAGTGCCATGCTGGTGTGAAGCAGGAATTAATAAATTTTGCATTTGATCCTGTAAGAAGACTAATTCCTGACCTCCAGGTAGTGAGCTTGCCCCCCGTGGACACCAGCAGAGCTTTCAGCAACCTCTTCCCACTCTGCGCACCTTTGAGATGTTATGTAGCCTGAACTGAAAAGCATCTTCACGTGGCCTGCATTCAGAATTACTCAGCATGCCTCTGGCATAAATTTGGAATTCATCTTAGGAACATTAACAGCCAGGTGAAAGGGAAATGTATACTAAATAAGCTAGAGTACCCAATGAAAAAGAAAGAACTGAGACCAACCAACAACTTGAAACGTGTCAGGGTCTGGCCTTTTTTTTTTTTTTTTTTAAATCAATACATGTATTGCTGTCATTAATGTGAATTTCTTATACACTCAATAAGAGAAGAGTCAAAACTGTATTTTGAGGGCCGGCCAAATAGCTCAGCAAGCAGGCCCAGGGGCCAGGTGTTTAATTCCTGGATCTGCCCTGCCAGGCCCCACCCCGTGCGAGCACTGAGAAGGAAACTGAGACTGGGCGTGGTGGCGCATGCTTGTAACCTCACCTCTTGGGAGGCTGTAAACAGGCAGATCACTGCTAGTCCGATCTAGTAGTGAGACCCTGAACACCCTGTAGACACTTCTTTAAAATACAAAAAACAAACAAACAAACAAAAAACCCACTATATTTTGTTATAGCTTTAAGGCTCATCCAAAATATTTAAAGGCTTTGGTAACTCTTTTCTTCAGACAATAACCACCTTTGTGAGATCAAGTGCTTACGACTTCAGGCATCTCTGACCTTTGAAATGTCACTAAGACACCTCTTATTTTTTTCCCTAATAATGAGGTAAGTTTTTTATATTCCTTTTGTCATATGTGAAAACATCTCTCCAACTCCCTGTCAAAGTCACTTTTGTTTTCTTGTTTGTCACATAATTAATCTTAATAATAGATAAGGTGGTTCATGCCCCACATCCAGCCTACTGCCTGCTTTTGTAAATAAAGTTTTATTGGCTCATAGCCAAGCTAAGTTGCTTACCATTTTCTCCATGTCTGCTTTCATGCTATAGTGATAAAGCTGAGTATTAGCAACAGAAATTGTATTTGGCCAGCAAAACCTGAAGTACAGTATTTGTATCTGGCCTTTTATAAAAGAGATTTGCTAACCTCTGGTCTAGATCATTTTCTTGTCTAGGATGAATAAATTCCACTTGAATAATAGATGTATAGATTAAATTCTTGGTGAAAATTTAAAAATTTTCCATATTACTAAATCAGATACTTTGCTGATTAGCAGAGAAATAAGAATGTAAGACAGAATATGACACTGGGAGTTTGACCATAATTAATTCATTAATCAATTCACTGAACACAATAGCAAAGAACTGCTGTGGTAAATATTAAGAGTTAGATCATAAACACAATACACAAAGTCTCTGGCCTTATGAATGGATGCCTAGATGGAGAAAAACAGCAACCATTTCATCCATCTATTCATTCTTTATTCATTTATTCAATTCTGTCATGTACCTAGTAATAGTTTAGATACTATGTATACCTGTATACTGCTTAAACAACAAATCATATATTCTAATAAGAAAAAAAGATAATCAACAAATAAATGCAAAAAATAGTAAGATTTTTTTGGCGCTGACATTTTCGTAAGTCAAAAGTAGTTGCATACTGAAAATCTTCTCTGGCCTAGTCTATCAGGAGATAAAGCAGGGAATGACTTGCAAATAACTTTAAGGTGAGAGGTCAAGGAAGGGCTCCCTGAGATGATGACTTTTCAGTTCAGACTTGAATGAAAAACAGCTGGAAGCCCTGCTACTTGTTAAGGGAAGATTCTTAGGTGGGAGGAAGGATCTAGTGCACACAGAGCTGAAGTAAGAAGAAGAGAAAGATGGGCATGGATGAAGAGGTGGGAAGAGTTAGGTTAGGCAGGATGAGGATGAGGACACTGGCTTTCCTCCAAAAATGAAGGATTCAAGTCTAAGAAGATCACTTGCTCTACCAGACAACTTTTGAATGTTTAGACTGAGAAAGCAGGAGATGAATCAGAAGGAAGTAAGGAGTTCCGTGTAAAAGATGTTAGCAGTGGGAGGCAGGGAAGAGTGGAGAGCCATGAGAGTTGTCAATAGCTTAGATGTACAGAAAGAGGGAAAAATGGGGGACAAGGATGCTTAGCTTTGCTATTGGAGTACCAGGCTAGACAACAGTGGCCTATACAGACCACTTGGGTGACCTATACAGACACAGTTTGTATCTTGTTAAGCTTCTGACCTGTGGCTCTACTGAGGAGAAGTCTGAGCTGCACTGACCTCAGTCATGGGACAGAATGTAGGAACAAAAGACAAAGTAGAAAATAAAATGTCTCAGGAAAGAGGAAGGAGTTGGAAAACTAGTATAGTTGGCTGGTTGCTCTAGAGAACCTATGACTTTAATCATTCCATCTCCTGAGTCTAATTCTCTCTTCTGGAAATGGGTCACATATTAGTTTTGGAGTTTTTAAAGACCCTACTAAAGATGACCCAGGGGCTGTAGAAGGAGAAGCCAGATGCTCTGCATTCCATGTCTAGTCCAGTCTAATTCACTGCCAACTTTTCTCCCTCAACTAATACCTAAGGCATGTACTACACATGTTGACTATTTGTTTGTCTTATTCTTTTACTCATGGGCCTACTACATTCTCATTTTTCTTCTCCTGTATACCTTACATACTTTTTCCAGGTTTAGCTTATTTTGATTCTTTGCATCAAGTCATGGTGCTTGTACTTTCCCAAGAAGAGAGAACTCTTACTATTGAAAATTGTTGGTATATCTGTTGGTGGCAGTTAGGTTTCTTTTATGTCCCTTTAGGTAGAGAGTCATTAAAACAGCCAACAGCCATTATTCCTAGCCTTGATTTTTTTTAAGTGATAAAAACACGTAAAATATAGTAGAATGTACAGTTCTTGACATAGGCTCATGACCTGAACTTGCATCCCACAAGCAGATCCTGTTGGAAGACACCAAATTATAACATAAGCAGATATTAAAACTGTGCCTCACAACCACTTTTCAGAAACAACGGGTCTGCCAAAACTCCAGGCCACATTCCTGACCCAACACTAAATATATTTCAGTTTATGTGGATTCAAAGGTCTTTCCCCTTTTTATGCAGTAAGCATTTTACTTATTTGTTAATCAATAAGGGCAATAACTTTTTTTTTTTAAGTGGACTTGCATCTCTCACCCCATCTCTCTGGGTTTCCAATATACTTTATTGATGTAACTTACCACAGACAACCATAGACTACCCAGTCATAAGGTTGTGTCATATCTTTGCTTCTCCTATACATTATAGGCACAAACTTATTGGAGGTGAACAGCACAATTCATCAAAATTAGTCAAAAGGATGCTTTATTGTAAGCAACTAAGGGATTTAAAATTTGATTCATAAATTTTATAAAATTCCTTATCTCAGGAAGGATTATATCTAGTTAAAAAGCTGATGGATTAATGTCCTCCAAGAAGAGGTGTGGACCAAATGAACTCAGTGTACCCAAAGTAGTCCACACAAAAATGTTTATCTTTCCAGGTTCTCGCCAAGTTTGTAAAGCTTCACTCATTCTAATCATAAAATAAACTTTATTTATTATAGGGACACATTTAAGGGAAAGCCAGCATTTTAAATAGGTTAAGACCAGAGATCATTATCTAAAAAGGCCCTTGGGGGCTACATGTTCAAAATTTGTAATCGAGCTCACACACATTTTTGAGCTGGAGCCTGCCTTATCTACTCACAGAATAATGTTAGGTTAATCATCCAAAAAGAATTTTTTGAAAGCACTCTTAAGATATCTTTCAGTTTTAGAAACAGGTTAGTAATTCAGTTAGAGAAGAGGAGAATAAAGCATATTTAGTAGCTGTACTGTAAGAACAATTGCCAAGAATGTTATCACATCTCAATCGAAGATTAAGTTTAAACATGCAAATGGATCTTAAAATCATCACTGAAAGATCCATAAAAAAATGTTTGCACCATTTCCTTGAGAAATCCTTAGAATTCTCTAATGAAAGTGAAAAGCTACAGACACAAAGATGTTCACTGCATTGTTAATATACTTCAGGGACTGGAAACCATCTACATCTTCAGCAAACAGGAGAATCATAATAACTGCTATACATGATCAAGATGGTGTTTTATTTAGACATTAAAATTAAGGTTACAAAAGGTTGGTAGAAACCCCAAAACTGGAAAAAGCAGATTACATAATAGCACATATTACATGATGCACAGCACAACATGCATACACAGAAAGTTCTAGAAAGTAAGATGTAATAATTTTTAAAATAATTTGGATGGATACTGGTCCTTTTCTTTCTTTATTTTCTCTGTTCTATAATGTTGCCTCAAACATAATAAAATTTAGACAAATAGTAAGGCAGAAATCATGAAAGGGAAATAAGGATTTAGCTAAATAATGCAAGGTAAATGTCAAGGAAAAGAGGTCCCCGGAACACGCGCTTTTCTTCTCATTTGTATTCTTCACTAGGGTCCTTGAGTCTCTTATGAACCTACGAATCTGGCACAAGTTTTTGGGAAAATGTAACACTGCAGTCTATAGAACTACTTTTAATAAAATCCCTCCGTTTAACATTTTTATATTTTCAAAACTCCTCAAAGTGTTTCCAATAGGAAATGCCACTTAATAGCACTTAGAATTAATTCAAGCCTTCCAGGCCATTGCAAATGCTACCAAAGGCATCAGCTCCAACTTAAGTGGAGATGAAGTATGGATTCTAAAGCTCTTGGATTCTAAAGTTTTAGGGCCTTTGAGAGATGATGAGGTCAGTGTTCACCTTTTTAGGGGCATCCAGAGGATGAATTTATTTCATAAATTCAGCTCCTTCGGTTTCTTTTTGTGGTCAGCTGAGTCTGTCACATATACCTGCTTTTCCAATTTTGACCCAGGAGAGGGGAGAGGTCCTACCGGAAGAAAACAGATTCCCATCCATGGTTCCTCTTCAAGGAGGAGCATTGGGAAAAGTCTACCTTTCCATCTGAAGTCCCAGAAAGCCTGCCACCTCCCACCTCACCCTTCGGATGCCCCCCAAAGCCCAATAATTACATTCCAGAACTCTGGCTGCCAGGACGAGGCTGGACTCTCATTTACAAGGCATCCGTGTGCCCCTCCTGTGGTGAAACTTGAGGACTTCACATTCACATGCCTGCTGTCACCAGCTCGAAGTTGTTTCCTTGTCAAAACGCAGCCTTCCTCCCACCAGATCTGCCTGTCACTTAACCCGCGACAGGCTGGCAAATTCCAGCGCACACCAACCGGGTTGCCCTCAAGTGGGCTGGGGGCGGGCAGGAACTTGACCAGGAACTCGAACAGCGAGGGGAGAGAAAGCAAAGCAGGCCTACCTTAAAACTTTCCAGTCTCTCAGGGGATCCAAGTCAGAGATTAGGGAAACCATTGTCTAGGAGCCGCGGAAGGCGAATCTGGAGCGAGGGGCCAGGGAGGAGGGGAAGGGACGCGGGCGGTGGCTTCTGGGCTGGGCTGGAGTGCGCCGAGCCCAGCGCAGTTCTTCCTCCTTCCAAGACTGATAAGCGCTCCTCCTGGCTTCTCTCCACCCCCCAAATCAATCTTGAGCTATATTACTTCCCAGCCCTGCTCGACTTCTCCACGCCACCTTTTAAAGCCCCTGTAATCTGCTCCAACTGATCAAATTTGACCTTTTTGTAGCCCACTTTATTCCAAGCACAGCTCTCAGTTAAATCTCTCTTTATTAACACCGTCCTCCTTGGCTTTCTTTGGGAACAAACACAGATCAAGCCTGAAGCCTCCAGCCTTTACCAGCAATCATTTACAGATTACTGCAGGCTGCAGTCTTCTCCTCCTTTGGGGGGTTTCTCCAGCCTCGGAGATTTTGCTTTCATATTCCTGGCAGACGCCTGGTTAGGTTTCTTTCTTCTTTTCTTTTCTGAGCTTAGGTTCTGGGACACTGACCCGGGGCTTAAGAGCTTCCCTCCGAGGCTGTAACTACATTACAGTTAGGATTTGTTTTTTAAAAATAATCTGGAGCCGAGTTGCTAACAAGCTAGGTTTTATTGTGTGTTTTCTGGCAGAATTTTTCCTACAATGCTCCCCTCCCTTCCTCCCCTCTTCTCTTTGGTTCTTGTGTTTTTATATAACATGAACTGGGAAATGCAGAATCTCTCTAAGCAGTAAGAAAAGGTGTGGGCTTTTCTCCCTTCACTTGAATATATTTCAAACCAAACACCCTTTCATTAATCATCTGGAATTGTATCAGATGTTAAAACATATCCCAACCAGTATTGTTATCCTGTAATGTCTGTGGTTCATCTCTTATCCCTTTGGACTGGCACTGGTGCTTTGTGAGGACACAGATTTCTAATACTCATAAGCACCACCTATTAAGCATGGGTTTCTGCTTTCCCCATAGGGTCCTGTTTTCCTTCTGTCTTTGCAGGATCCTGGCATTACACACGCTTGAAGTCATCTCCCCTGGTTTCCAGAGACCCTGTCGCTCAGACTTCTCAAGATTTTTGTTGCAGCCCATGCCACATGAGCTTCGCTTGGCATTCTTACTTTATGTCAGAATCCCCTTTTTCTTACACTTATTTAAAAAGAAAATTTCAGATTGTTACCATAAATGGAAAACCAGCACACAAGTGTTTGCTAGAAGGAATTTAAGGGAGCGATTAAAACCAATTACTATTGTGCATAGACACCAGGCTCCCATAGAAATCCTGTTTGTTAACAAGAGAGTTTGGAAGTTGGAATATAGCCCAGGGTTCTATCTTCAGAGATGAGAGAGAGAGAGAGAGAGAGAGAGAGAGAGAGAGAGAGAGAGAGAGAGAGAGAGAGAGAGAGAGAGGGAGAGAGGGAGGAGGGGGGTTGGGGGTAAAGACATACTAGCTTTGTGAAAAGACTGCATTTAGAAGCAAGGAAAGGTTTAAGGTATAACTCAGTGTTTTGTATTGTCTTTAGCAGTTAAGATCATTAGCCAGGAATAATGCGGATCTTTGTTTGCTATCTTTAGGCAGAACTCATTCACTTTACTCCTCCAGAAAGAATCTTGGTTCTTGTCTTCATTTTCTTCAGAGGGGAAGTTATAGCTACAGCTTTGGGAAACCACTGCTCCTACTGTTGGAAGATTCTGTTCTCTCCCAATGCCTCCCTGAGCATTTTAATCCCTTTCCCTGCTCTCCTATTCTCCATAGACTTTGTTGCTCTTAAAATAGTCAGCAAATCCTTGGCTTCAATTTGCTTTCTCTTTTATAGCCCTATGTACTCTCCTTAATGGTTTGAAACGACCACGTTTTAGAAGTACAACTATCTGTACACAAAAATTAAAAGACAATTTCATACCTTGTGCAAAAAATCCTTACCCGGCTGGGGCCTCTTCCTGGGCTGTTTTTACTGTCCCACTGTGAATTCTGGGCCACATGGAAGTCGTGTATAAACATTCACATAACACTTTTCACCCGCAAGTACTTCACCAAATGTGGGTGATGGGGATTGCTTTTATGTGGAGGGATCTCCAAATGGTTCTGAGTGCTCAGTTTATTAATAAGATGCTTTTTTTTTCTTCTGTTGCAAAGTTAAAGAAGAAAAGCAAAGGATTATAATGAAATAGCTTCTTGAACCCTAATGACATCATCTTCATCCTTCAGCCTCAGGTCTGGTAAGGGAGGAGAAGGGGCTGCTGCCTGGACAACAGGGATAGCAGGCAAAAGTGAGAGAGACTAGGCTTTTGGCCCCACGATCAAAGAACAAACAACCTATGAGCCTAAATTATGAAATAATATTTTGGAGCAGCAGCCTTATAATAAAAAAGCAGTAAATAAAATTTTTCCTTCAAATCAAACCTTGCACCAAGCCAAGGTACAATAGAAGATCAAAGTAGTTAACATTTCCTACCAGATATGGGACTGCTGTAATTTGGAAGGGTGCTAACTCCTTCACTTCTCAGAACTCTTTTGTTGATAAGTGGCCAGTGGTGTTCCTGTTATGTCAGTATAAATGGAGACTCTCCCATGGGCAAGTTTAGAAATCAGTCTGAATGCCAGGGCATTGCATTTAGCAGATAGATCCATGAAACTTGCTTCAGCAACCATTGTCTAGTACTGCGTTATTCTTTTTTTTTTTTTTGTCTTTTTGAGGCAGGGTCTCACTATGCAGTTCAGGCTGGCCTTAAGCTCACTTTGTAGCCCAGGCTGGTCTTGAACTCACAACAATCCTCCTGCCTCAGCCTCCCAAGTGCTAGGATTACAGGCCTGCGCCACCACGCCCAGCCTACTGCGTTATACTTGCAGAGTTATATGTAAGCAGAGTATATCTGCTTGGGGCTGGAGTGGGAGTTAGAGTGTTTAAGAGACTTTGGAGTTATTTATTTATTTGGGGCAGGATAATATATATTTGCTATACTGCTTGGACATATAGTGATCCTCCTGTCTCAGTCTTCCCAGTGCTGGGATTACAGGTGTGCGCCACCACACCAGGTTTTGTTGGCTGCATAACATGTGGCATTGGGAACTGAATCAGAGTCCTTGTGCTTGCCAGGCAGGCGCTCAGCACACTGAGCTATCTCCCCAGCCCCGTGACTTTGAATCTCACCATCCCTTTTCAGGCACCTTAGGGAAACCTAGAGTATAGCAGGACATCCTTTGAAACCCACTCCCTGAGAATGTTTGTAGATGATCTTTTAAAGCTCTAAAAGGACTCAATAGTTTGTTCTTTTCTTAATTTTATAGTTTGAGTGCTTTATATACATACAGCAGTTTCACCTTTACATACTGAAATTTCCCTTGTCCTCTTATGCTAAGTATTCCATTGCTCATCCCAATGGATCATACCAAATGGATCCATTTTCTACTAAAAGATTGGCCATCAGAATTACGAAGGTCTTACTAAAACTAATCAAACATGTTGCCCTGTTCAAAGCTGGGCCAGTTACTATATTTATAACACAGCAAGGCAACAATAAGCTTTCTATTCATAAAAGTCAGAGCAAATGGGTCAAGCATTGGCCGTGACTCATCCACATGAATGACACAGACTAAAGATGTACAGAATAAGGTACAGGATTATAAGATAAACTCCAATGGGACTTCACTGACCTCATCAGAAACAAAAACTACATGTTTTGGTATATAGGTCTTGCTCTATCTCAGTCTTAACCATCCAGCAGAAAAGTATAAAAATGAGGTATACAACACGGGGCCATAATAATAAGTTGAGCTGTAAATGGCTATGGTCAACAACTTCTTCAGATAACTCACTACTGTTGTGGAATGCTGGACTGTGTTGGATTGTGTCATCGAGTTTAGGCACCTAAATTGGTTGAATGACAATGGAGTGCCCATCTTTGACAGGTGTAGACAAAGGAAGGGATATAGAAAGGAAGAATCATGATGTGTGTGTATGGACAGTATAGTTGGGATAGATAACGCTGTGCTTCTACATAATTCTACGAGAGGCAAGATTTGCACTAATGGTGGTTGGACAGGATATTATGTCAGCTTCTAGTACAATGGACAACCACTAGGAAAATTACAAGGTAGAAAGTATTAATTATTGAATCTTTGATATAATTCAGATATAAAAAAATAAGATAAGTAAACAGCTACACTCTCTTAATTTACTGATAAGAGACATCTGCTATAGTAATGTCTGTAAGTATAATATCATGTATGCACCTTGTATGATACCAAAACATTATGAAAACAGTTTGCAGTGTATTAATTTATCGAATTCGTCCTGTTAAGGTGTCTTAAAACTATCTCATTGATATTTGTCCTTCAATAAAATAAAAGATAAATTTAAAAAAAGAAATTAAGTATTGAGAAATTTAGGCCAAATAATATGATTTTTCCTTCACATTACTATATGAATTGCAAGGATTCATTTTCTTTGTCTTCTTTTCCTCAATTTTGATAAATCTACCCCTTTACATTAAATTATTTTGTTGTTGCTTATAATGGTTTTTCAACAGCTCTCAAGAGTATTCCTATCCTTAAGAGAGATTTCAGCGTGCAGAAGACAATATTATTGATCATCCCGGTTATTGCCAGAATAGTAATAAGACTCATAGTTCTCTTTGCATAACTAAGTTCTCTGTGATATTCCTCCCTTTTCCTTTGCTTTCTTCAGTTAAAGAAACAAAGCAAAAAGAAAACCCATTGTTTGGATATCCTGTATCTAAACAAAGTCCCATGAGTCTGTGATTTTTCATTCAGTGGACTTATAGCCAAGTGGAAAGGCAGAGCCCCAGGGAGGAGAGGAGCAGAAATCTGCACTGCGCACTGGGCTTCCCAGCACCCTGGGCAATGCCTGTACAGGAGGTCAAAGGCAGTGAGCAGAGCGTCTTCCTTGGTCAGTAGCATCCCAAGTGAGGATTCAGAGAATTGCAGTCAAGGGTAAAAAACCTAGTAGGCTGTCATCAACAAAAAAAGACAGAAAGAAAAAGAAAGAAAGGAAGGAAGGAAGGAAGAAAGAAAGGAAGGAAGGAAGGAAGGAAGGAAGGAAAGAAGGAAGGAAGGAAGAAAGAAAGAAAAAAAAGAAAGGAAGGAAGGAAGGAAGGAAGAAAGAAAGAAAGAAAGAAAAGAAAGGAAGGAAGGAAGAACAATGTTTACCATCAGCTGTAAGTTAAACCAACTACCAATTAATAAGACTGCAGAAGACAAATAAGACATCTCGCTAAGCAACCCAAAAGGTTTAAAATCCTGCCAAGCAAGACTTTTGTTAAAAAATAAAAGTACTGGGGCTGTGGAGGTGGCTCAGTGGAATAAGTGCTTCCCTGGCAAGCACAAGGTCCTGAGTTCAATCCCCAGTTCCACCAAAAAATAAATAAATAAATAAATAAAAGAAAAAAAAAAAATAAAAGTGCTTTTCAAGGAAATAACTATATAAAATATTCTTTATTTTTTCCTTGATTTTTAGTTTTTTCTAAATTTATTTCCATATCTGACAAACTATAGTCTCTTTGTAGGGATCTCATTATTCTAAAAAGTTTTGTTGCTTTGTTTTAGATAGGCCTGCTTCAGGCTCACTTGCTCATAATTCTTTCACCTCCTGGTAACATTCTTTTCCTTTTCTGCTTGACCTGGTCTTTTCTTCTGTTCATATTTGCCAGCTCCTACCTTCTCCTAGAGTGGAAGAGATCTCTTTCTTCTTTTAAGAATGTTGAATGACTAATTGGAAATGTATTCCACTGCTGTAATAGAAGTGTTCCTGGTCTTATTGATGTGTCAAAGTTTTGAAGTTGCCAGATGGAAGGAGCTAAACATCTCCACACTTGTTCTTGACCCTGGAAATAAGATGCAGCTTTACACGCTTCTCATAGCAAACTATGGTGTGACAATGCCGCTGCTGATGGCTGCCGGCACACTCACTTGCAGTTCAAGGTCAGAGGGACGAGGAACAAGGTGTTTTTTGCTTTTAGAGTAAGTATTCCCTCAACTGTTGTACAGATAGATCTACAAAAACTTTTATTTTTCTTTGAAATTCAACTTTAACTATGTCCTCTGCTTTTATTTGGTAGATTTGGCAACCTTGTGCTTGACTGATTCTTAAATAAAACCAGTGACATCACCATGGTGATTATTTTTCATCTATGAAGGCTGGTGAAAATATCCTTGATGTTATTGACAAGGCATCAAAATATATTTACTTATTCTTAAAACTTCTTATTCAGTCAGTGTTCTAAACCAAGCACAAAAAGGTCCGTGTCAGATTGTGTTTAGAATAAAGCAATGGTAATGATCCAAGGGGACTTATATCTTCAAATACTGGAAATAGAGGAATTCAAAAATGTCTCCTTATCTTAAGATTGGCTATTTGAATGCACTTTTAAGAATGGACAACACTGGTATTCAGAGAAGAAATGAAGCTGATATTTTAAAAGTATGAATTTTATACTGAGAGAACTGGATGTGGGGGCTCAAACCTGTAGCCCCAGCTATTAAAGAGGCTGAAGCAAGAGGATCACTTGAGCATAGGAGTTAGAGGCCAGTTTGTTTAACACAGTGAGATCTCATCTTGTCTGAAAGACAGTTAAGATAGCTGATTTATTTATTTATTTATTTATTTATTTATTTATTGCTTTTGCACCAAGCTTTGGCTCCCACCATATAAAATCTGCACCTGAAGAGTTAACTATTAATCTTCAGTTATACAAAATGTGTATTGTATATGTACTCATTTTAATGATGTCTAGTGAGACAATGGCTTTTTCTAAGTTTTTAGATAAATGAACATAACTTTAATGCAATTTTAAGAGCTTTCCCTGTTTTACTCAAAACACCTGATACAATGAAAAGCCTTGGAATAAAGGTAGGGTTTTAATGCTTTGTCACTGATTGGAAAATTGCTATTATGGGACACTTCATACACTAAAATAATTCTAAAGGGTCTATAGAGATGGCTTTATATGACAGAAGATCCAACATGTCATTCATGATCCACATATATGTTGGGGTATTTTCACCTGGTCGCAGGGCCCTGCTAACGATTGGGAAGGGAGGACTTTTTTCATTTGGAATCTTAGTCTGCAGAATAAGAGGGAAAAACAGACTAAAGTTGGGGAGGGGAGGTGTTGGGTCCCAGCCAGACATATCTTAAAACTGAAAAAAAGGAAGAAAGAGAGAGGACTCACACCCAGTTGGCTGCACTTCATGCCATTCAAAGTAATCACAGGCTGAATTCAGTATATACAGTAGAGGGAAAAAAAATAGAACTTTATTTAACTCATGTACTGGCAGGGTAGGTGAAGCTTTCACAGCTGAGTAATGTTCTTTTAATTTCCAGCCAGCATTTGTTTAGAGTTCAGCTTCCACTACTGGGGACAGAGCAATACCTGATGAAAGTTGCATTCTGTATTTTTCTGAAAAATATATACCTGTTTACTCATTTAAATTATTAACTGGTTATCAATAATCAATATTAATTACACCTATTATTTAAATATTTATGGGCCAGGGAGATGGCAAGGGCCTGAATTCAATCCCTGGTTCCGCCAAAAAAAAATATTTATTTATTATTTATCTGGTGTGTTTTCCTGATCTATTTTAAGCAAGAAAGTACAAACCTGAAATGTTGATATTGTAACCTTTTTTATTTGTTTAGGTTTTCTTTAAATGGTAACTTTAGATTCTTCTGGATTTTGTGTCCTTGAGAACAGGACTCCCTATTGGTTTCAAGAGGGAAATCTAAATTTTAAAGAAAGCCAAATTGCCAGTCAGTGAAACAAGGCCACATCTGCTTGGAGAGGCCTGGCCAGCCTACGAGATTGCCCCAAGTCACTAAGACGAAAAGGTAGGCTTTTCCTTAGCAGCACTGAACCAGAATAGTTATTAACCTGCTAATTTAACTCAAGGTGGTCATCACAACAGACAAAAAATATTGACTATGTATAAAGTGTTTATTTAACAATTAAATGACTTATTTAGCATGCTAAAACATGTCCCTGTCTATCAGGTGAGACAGCCTCTCCACTGCAGTGCAGAATGATCCTCTTCTTTCCTTTATTTCTAAAATTTCCAATATGTTATAGACCAATATATCTGTAAATGCCAATAAAATTGTATTGCTAAAATAAACCAAATAAACAAATCTAGGTCATTCAAGCTATAAGCCGCACTTTTAGATGAGTTCTGGCGTGTTCCAGGCAGTATGGTCATAGACATAAGCCCACTTTTAAAAAGAAAATTAGGGTAATAGCCATAAAATTACTTGGTCAAATTGCTATGCATTCCCAAACTCTTACTCCTAATGCTTGTAAATCACCCAAGGACCTGCATTAGTCTGCTTTCTACTCTTCGGGATGCCTGACAAAATGTATTCAGGAGCAGTAAGAAAACAGTTTAGAGATGTTTGGAGAACAGTTTTAGAATCCATACTGAAGTGAGCCCTATAAAATCTATAGGGTAAACTGCTTTCACCTTCATTTTGCAGAGAAAACCAAACTACAGAGAGGGTCAATGATTATTGTAACTGGGTGGCAGAGGCTAGAGTTGAAGCCAGTTGTTCTGGGAGTCATACTCTCCTATTTTTTTCTATGCCTACATGAGCTTGTGGGCAGCAGAGCCCATAACACAATCTGGAATCCAGAGGGGAATCTCCCTTTGCCACATATAGATCCAGTATATGTATATATACTGTAAATACTATGAGGGAGACAATTCCAGGAGAAAAACAACCTGTTAAGGCAATAATAATTATAGTGGATTTGCAGTGGCATAAAATTTAATAAATACATTACTAGAAGAGAATATGGCTCTCAGGATTTACAGTATTTGATGAGTACAAAAACTAGTAGATACTGAGAAAATATGGCAGATACAAGAAACAGAATTATTACTCCATTAATGTTTCTTGGAAAATTGTGAGGATTCTAGGATGTTTACTATTAGAAATCAAAATAAATGCTGGGTAATTTTGCCAGTTAAATGTAAAAGCAAACCACAGAAAATTAGAGGAAAAATAGGGTAGTAAGTTTTTGTCTTGTTAATAACTTTCTTAGTTTTAAGTAAAAGCAATTATAAAGGAAATTTTAAAATAAAAATTATTAAAGTATAAAGAAAGAATTATGTTTGAGTCATAAAAAGCCATTTATCAAGCACCTCATATAACATTATATTTCATTAAAACAGGAAAGATGAATTAAGAAGCATCTGTATGTCAATGATTTACAAAACCTTGTAGATGCAGTAATAGAAGAAATGTGCATATCCTTGTAACTGTCCTACTAACCTGTTTTGAAACTGTTTCATTACTATTTTATTTTCTCATTAAAGTGATTAAAATAATGATAATAATAATAATAATAATAAATGTGTCCAAATGCTCAAACCAAAAAATGTACAGGGAAAAAGAATTCAAGTGGAAACATGTGTATAAAAAGTATCTCCATAAGAATCAAACAAAGACATGTTAAAAATAAGATATGGCATTTTATTCATTAAATTGGTAAACATCTTTAAGTGCTATGAAAGACTTGTAGAATAGGATACAATGAAACAAGTCCTCTTACATGACTGCCCTTGATGAAACCAGTCCAGAAAGCAGTTTGGCAGTAGGTCCGAAGAAAAAAAATTTAAATCTACATTCTATTTGATCTGAAATTTCATTTCTAAAAGATATCTTTTTAAAATTTAAGTAGCAGAACAATCATACATTACTAAAAGAGTCAATGTCCAACAAGTTAAAATGCTTTAAAATCACACACACACACACACACACACACACACACACACACTCACTCATGCACACACACTTTCAGGATTATATTTATAAAATTAGATATTATGAAGCCATTGCAACATAGCTGGAATAACTTTAAAAGACTTCAATAATAAGAGATCTGATAAAGACAGGGCATCATTTGCTGCATAAAACATGTTATCCATGTTTGAATTTGCTCCTAGGGTTTGCTAGCTTAGTTGCTCATAGTCTATAGGGGGCTACCATAGTGCAAAGCAGCTGGAGAAGGTACGAACTAAGACACTACAATCACCCTTTCTCTTGCTTTTCCGGAAACACTCACACTTCCAACACTTTACGTCTTGTAAACCAGCTTTCTGGTTTACAATAATCTTTTGTCTCCACATCACCCATGTTTATTCCTTCACCTTGTTAAAGACTAAGGAAAGAAATATGTATCTCTAGTGTAAGAAAATGTAGTAGCAAAGAAACAGCATCAGCCCCCAGAGTGGGAGGGCTGTGGCGGGAGAAAGGGGTTTCCCATGGAAAATGGCCCTCCTGAATGCCCGAATTTTCTTGCTGTAGCAGACTGGAACGCACATGTCACCACATCTTGCACTTTTTTCAGGGATGGCAGAAATTCTATTTCTATGTGAATTTTGATGTTTAGTTATTGATTGTATATGTATATATATTCATATATATTCCTCAAAAAACACACCAAGGAGCTTCAAGTTTGTAACTTGTTATTTCTACTTATGCAAATAAATGGGAAAAGACTAGAAGAAAATACATGAAAATGATGGCATCATTTCAGTGATTCAGGTTTTTCAAGTGTTATCTGCTAATAGCTTTCCATGTGTTTATTTTATATAAACAAAAAACTTATGATCTACTCTCATTTTCTCTATTCTAGTAATAATTTTAGGACATATAAATGATTTAAATCCTGTATTAATCCATTTTCTGCTGTTATAGCAAAATAAGTTTCTGGGTAACTTGGAAGCAAAAAAAATTTATTTACTTCTTAGCTTTGGCGGTAGAGAGTCCAAATAGCAAGGGCTCTGGCAGAGGCCCCAGCTGCCTCGCGGTGGAGGATCGCATCAGGAGGATGTGACCGTCTGCTGGCTGGGAGAGCACGGGATGAGACATAAAGGCAGCACTGAGGTGCTCTATAACCACTCGCTCTTGCTCTTGTGAAAGCTGCCTCTGGATCTCAGGGTCCCACAGCAACTCCTGAATCCCTTCCAGGCTGCTGCCTCTAGTGACCTACCACGGCTCGACGTCAAAAGGTGCCAGTCTCTGAACAGTGCCAGAACGAGGATCCAGCCTCCGACACGTAGACCTTTATGGGGACAAACCATTGGAAGTCCTGTGTTGACATTTGCCTCTGATCTTACATCTTAAATGTATCTGTAAATTTAATTTTATAGGTCATTTTATTATTTATGAAATTATGATCTCTAAGCAGTTAAAAGCTTCTTTGAACACTAAAACTGCATTTCCCCCCCTTATTTCCTCACTCCCTTATTGCTTAACCCAAACACTTCTGGCTTAATTTCAGCTGCGTATTTCTTTTCTCCTTTAAGTCAAATCCCCTGTTCTCAATTAAACCAAGGTGATGCAAAGCTATTTTCTGATCTATTGGTAGAATGCACCGATGATGAAGTTTTGGCAGGGTGCAGGCCACAACATCTTTCATTGTATGAAATTCTAGAATATCACATAATTCTCAGGACAGGCATGGTTGCTGAAATAATGTGAATGGCTTTAAAGTTTAAGCTGGCACTGCCACGCCATTTCTTGGATGCATGCTTCTTTGGATGGTTGCCGTACAAAAAGAGATTTAAAAGGAACAGAAAAAGGAATGCAGCCACTGAGTGTAGCTCAGTCTAAGAAGAATGCAAGAGCTTCATCCACCTGAGGGCAGTGATAAGATAACCTCAGGAAACTACAAAAGTCTTTCTTTATGTAGTGACAAAGAATGCTTTCCACAAAGCTCAAATTACTGTTTTATGTTTTTTTTTTATTATTTTTGTTTGATACAGAGTCTCCTTGCACAGCTCAGATTCCCAGTGATCCTCCTGTCTCAGCCTCCCCAGTGCTCAGATTATAGGTCTGCACCATCGTGATCAGTTTCAGGGTCAGCTCAGTGCTTTTGGGGTTCCAGGGCCAGCTCAGTACATGGTACTGGGACTGGACCTGGTCCTTGTGCTTGCCAGGCCGGTGCTTAGCCCTCTCTCTCCAGTTCTCAAACTAAATTAATTACAGAATTGCACATGTGCAATAATCTTGATCAACCTTCTCCTCTAAATGCGTTGTTTGGGGGATTTCCTGGGAAACAAGCTTATTTGACCATTTCTTGCTTATTAATCTTGTTTTTAATGAAAATTTGGCAAAATGAAAGAATCTGGATTTTGATTTTAGCCAGTCATTGTTTTTCTGATTTTTTTTTTAAATCGACTATAGGTGCATTGTTTTTAAATTATGAAATACAAAGAAAATGAAAATCATTAAAATTATAATAATATAGAAACAACTGTATCCTTGCCATTAGGCTTCCGTTGCCTGACCAGGACACATTATAATTCATTGCAAAGAGAAGCTTAATATAACTTTTGTAATGAGGAATGTGGTTTTTTAAAAGTGAGTGCTATCAAACCTTAAGGGCTTTCTTCCCACTAAGTCATTAAAAAGTGAGAATTCTGATTTCTTGTTGACAATGTTTAAATGAATGTCAGTTTATAATTAGAAATGTAAGGGGGACTTTTATAACTGAATATTTAACACATATTAAAGTTATAACAGAAACCACATAATTCATCTCCCATTTTGTCCATGTTTTTTCCTCTACAAAGCAGGTTCTTGAGTTATTCCCTTGCAAACTTGCTGCAGTTTTCTGAGATGATGGGTTCACTATGAAGGGAGGGCTATGGCCAACTATTCTATAGCTTTCTTCTTAGTACTCTTTATCTGAATTTTTTTAAAAAGATGTGCACCACTTCTAGCTTGTGGTAACAACTACCATTATTATATACTGGTTGAAGTTGCCCTTGCACTTACTATGTAATCCAGGCTGGCCTTGAACTTGCAGCAATGTTTGTGCCATAGCTTCCTTAGTGGTGGATTACAGGTGGTGCCACCACTCCTGACTGTTAGTGCTTTCCTTTGTATCCCACTTTCTGAGTACATTTGTGTATATTTTATAACATACTCCTTATAGGCGAATAAAGATTAGAGGGAATGGGAGCCAACTATTTTGTGTAGAGGCAGGTGGAGAGCGGTTAAATCACCATATTTATGATTTTCACTTTAATTATAGTACACTTCTATTTTCCAAGAGCACTTCTCCAGTAAGATGGCAGATCATGAGGGTAATATGGAAATGCTACTTCCCTATCCCTCTCTTTACTTCCCTGTGCCTTCCTGCAAATAAGGTGAAGCCATTTATTTTGTTCATCTTATTTCTAGTCTGAGTTGAATCAGAGTAAACTTGTACTAGCAGATGGAGCACTATAGATATATTTCAAGGGTCTGTGCTCTACAAGTTCCTTTTGAACAAAATAGCCCTTTATGGGGACTTATTTTTAGATGGATCACAAGGTGTGATGAAAGATTTCATATCATCCAGATCTAAATTATGATCAGCTGTCTGTGTTGCCTGCCTGATGTGTTAGCTTAGGGACAAATTTATTGACTCCTCTCCACAGCCAAGACCAGAAATCTATAGGTAGGCAGTTTAAAGGAAATTTTTATTTGTGCTAACACTCAATATGGCCAACCATCTTCCATGCATTATTTTTAATGCTTACATAAACATTACGAGATATGCATTATTACTGTCTTCATCACCATGAGGAAATAGAAATACAGACAGAGTAGCTCTGCTTTTGGACTACACAGCTGCAATTACCGTCTGCAAGTGGCTGATTCTGCATGTTAACATATACATTACCTCACATACTTATGGTTTTGAGGGTAGGATAACAGCATTTAAATTTTATTCTCTTACCTAGGAGAGAGGTTGGAAAAGATTTGTCATTTTATCTTCAAGGCTGCAATGCATTTTACTGATATAATTGCCACCTTGCTGAGTGGACCTTTATGAACATCTTCCTCTTGTGTAACTGAAATTTTGAATCCTTGAACAGATACCTCTGCTATCCTGTACTTTCTCCCCACTTCTAGCTTGTGGTAATAACTACCATTTATTCTCTGCTTCTACAACATTGCGTTTTCATGATTTTATATATACCAGATTATATGTTGGTTGTATTTTTGTGCCTGCCTTATTTCACCAGAATTATCCATGTGGTCCCCAATGCCATGCTATGCGTGCTCAGGGCTTAAAAGCATTCTGTTGTGCTCATGTGCCACATTGTGTCCACTCTTGTTGACAGACATATCTGTAGGCTATTGTCAGCAAATCACAGTAAAGAGAGAAGTGCAAATGTCTCTTTGCCATACTGATTTTTTTTCCTTTGGACAGTCTAGTGGGATTGTTGAATATTCGATGCAGTTTTATTTAGGCTTGGGTTTTGAAATCAAAATGTCCATAGCATTCTCCAGAAAAAACAACAACAACAACAACAAAAAACTCTAACTAGAAATAGAATTTCTGAGGGCGGCAGTTGGCATCAATCATTTTTAAAACATCTAGGTGATACTAATGTGCACAGAGGGTTGGATAATAGGGCACTACACAAATTTCTCTGTTGATCACCCCGAAGAATCAAGATGAAGAATGTCTGTGACTCAAAACTGAGTCACCAACATGTAGAAGTTTTATGAATCTTCCCTGTCTGCTTGACAGTAATGCTTCATAATGGTTTCATCATGCAAATACAGTGGAATGAAACTTGAAAAACTTCAAGACTATGTAACTAAACACTCTGAATTGCAGCATTTTTCAGTGATAATGGAGCACTTCAGGTTGTAAGTATACACAGAGCCAAGTTGGCCAGTATGAAATCTGGCAAGTGAGATAAAGACCCATGGACAGCAGATACCCGCCCACCATCACCCGCTCCTATAGGTGAGCTGCGTCAAAGTCTGTTTAGCTAAATAGTGTGAGTCATCAAATCCACAGAAACAATAACCAAAACGCAGTAAGTCTGAGGTCATGGCCTACTCTTCTCATCTTGCTTGAAAACAGCCCTGCTGGAGGCGATAAAGTTGTTGCTTAGATCATAACTGCAGGACATTCAGTTGTTCTGGAAATAATACTGTATTAGTTTCCTAGGGCTGCCAGAATCAAGTATCATAAACTGAATGGCTTAAAAACAGAAAACTGTTGTCTCATGATTCTTGGGACTGGAAAGGCTGAGATCAGCGTTGGCAATGAAAAGAAGCAAACAGGGTGTGGTGCCCTGGCTCCGGAAGCACCTACAACCTATGCAGAGCCCCGCATGCCTACCAGAGCAGTTCCCAAAGCCCTTCCGATGGGCTTCTCTTGAGAACTTGGGCAGGTTTTCCGTAGGATGGCCTCGACCTGACCTCAGCTAGAGGGCTGGGTGACAGGAAGGGAAGGCTGCCACTGAGCTCTTGTCTGCGTTCTTTGCAGCAGCCCACTCTCACTCCTTAGAGTGTTCCACACTTCTTTTTCTGCTTTTTCTAGGCCTGAACTTGCTCTCCAGAACATATTCACTTTCCTACTCCGAATAAATGCAGAAACTTGTTACTCTGCTTGTCTTGACCAATTCCTTGCTCAGGACAGAAGGAACCTAGACATCACCTCCGGAAGAAGACTGCAACATCTCAAAATCCTGTACCTGTGGGGCTCACTCCCTTTGAGGATGGAGGGAATACCTTTCCCAGCCTTCCTCCTAGCTTCTGGCAGTCTTGGGCTTTGGCTTGTAGCTGGCTATCTCTTTATGTGTCTTCACACCATCTTTTCTCTGTTCACGCTGTATCTGTCACTGTATCTGTGTTTAAATTTCTACCTTTTATGAGAAGGCAGACACACTGGATTAGGACTCACCCTGATTACTTGATCTTAACATATTTATCTACAAAGGCCCTAATTCAAGTAAGTTCATATTTTTATGGGTATTGGGAAACTGGAACTCACTAGTAGCCCAGCCTGGCCTTGAATTTGCAGCAATCCTCCTACCTCAGCTTCCTGAAGGGCTGGGATCTTAGGCATACGCCACTGTTATGTTTTGTGACTAGTTGTCCCTTCAAAGCCTCATGTAGTCATGGGGTAGCTTCTGGAGTTTGTGATTGATTCTTGGTCCCATGCTAGGATCATGGGTGTGAGTGCCCTGGGGCAGAGACTCTGCATTACAGTGCAAGGAGAGAGGCTACTGGCTGCCTGAGCTGCAGTCACTCCCTTTGCTCTCTTGCTCTTTGCCACTGCCATGAACTGCTGCTCTCTGCCATGTGCCTTTCTGCCTCAGTGGCAAATGAGTATGGACTGAAACCTCCACTGACTGTGAGCTAAATAAACCTTTCCTTCCTTCATTTTGGGTATTTGCTATTTTCTCTGAACAAGGAGAGAAGAGTAACCCAGAGCGCCACCAAGTCTGGCCTCTCAAGACATCTAAGTCCTCTTTAGTTATCCCACAAGCTCCTCTAGATTTCAGGTGGCAGATGTTAGCATGGCTCAACCTCCACTGTGTGAGCCAAAGCCTCATAATAAATCCCACTACACCCACATGTTTCTGTTCCTCTGGGATCCCTAAGATGGGGTAAGAGGGTTTATTTTTATAAAATGCTTTCTTTGATGGAATTATTTGCTTTCTTAGTGTCTTTTGTGGTGAATGGAGAAGAGTAGAATGTTTTGTCAACAAGCAAGTTGCTTTCTGAAACCTGCTGAACCCCAAGTCTGAACTACTTATGTTAGCGTGTAATAAGCTTAGCCTGATATCCACTGACATACTAAATTAATTAGCACTGTGTTGATATGTAGAATTCAAGATAATAGTGTCAAACATGAGCACTAGAGGCCATAGCTATTTACATTTCATGACACTTGAAGTGTTTCCTGCTGTTAAAGCCCTGCCTTAGATCTGAGAGAGAAGAAATCTCTAGAGTTCACCAAGAATACTGGGCATCTATCTTCATCTCCAGGATGCTCAGTGTATGTGCCTCCAGGAACTATTTATCACCGTTATTGCCAGATATTTATATGCATCAAAATGAATGGGATTGGAAAGCTTCCCTGGTCCATTTGGCACAAGACTTTTGTATTAAAACAAAACAAGAGAAGCAGAGAATTCAACTCATATCAGCAATCTAAATATATGATTGAAAGATTTCTATTCTCAAAGAAAACTGGGTTGTTCTCAGGAAGAACAAAGCACAACAAAACAGAAGCACAAAGTACTCTACTATCAGAAATTCTAGAACTTATGAGGACAAAGCTATGAGAATTCGTCTATTTCTCTTTTAGATCATCTTACTTGCATCTTTACTCCCATTCCCAGTGCTGGACAAACCTTTCTATGGTACTAAGTTCTTAGCAAGGAACTTCACACCCCAGTTTAAAGTTTAAAGTTTGCTTAAATTGGAGCTCAGTTATACAGCACACATTTAGCACAGACAAGGCCTTGAGTTCAGTCCTCCACCTCTTCCTTCCTACATATTTTCTTAAATGATTTTTCAGGCCTTGAGTCTATTCACAGAGAAACAAATTAGGGGACTAGAGGGAGAGTTTAGATAGTGATCCTCAATATTGAATGATTTCTTGGAGAAGAATTTGAGAAATGTCAATGCTTGCATCTCATCCCAGATTATTTGAATTTCAATCTCTAGAGAACAGGCCATGACAATCTGCTTAGAGCATAATGTCCTTCGAGGGAAATGCAGTCATGAAGAATGAGAACCCTTGGCTGGACGTTCATCATGTAGTTTGTTACCAGCAGCATGGAGACCCCACATGTCCACTGCTTGTAAGGAGGTGGACAGGGATGGGAGCAAAGAAGGGAAAGAGAAAGAAAGAAATCACAGAAAGAGAAACAGGAAGGGTTGTGGAAATACAGTGGAAGGGGCTGAAAAATAAAAAAGTTGGCTGCTCCCCAAAGCAGGCCTGGCTTGAGTCAGGACTGTACAAAGTCCTGGCTACACACTAAACATGTGTTTAGTTGACTGTGTAGAAAAAGACCTTGGCAGAGAGTAGGGAAAAATCACCCTTAGAGATACTCTGTTACCTGTAAGGGGTCACAACTGGAATCCACTATATAAATGGAGAGGACCCAGTACTAACAGGTGAAAAAAAGAGGACACAGAAGGCATGTGCTCATTCAGGTGTCCAGTACCTGCTAGACTCTTACACAGGCCTCATCTGAGGTCTATGGTCAATGCTCTTTATGTGTTTGGTCTTCAGAGGAGCAGGTGCATATACACATTCTGAATGGGAGGTTTCCTTGTCTAGGCCTGATGTGCTATCGCACTGCTCATCAGGAGCTGTTTTTTACTTCTGTATCTAAGTTCAGATGTCATTTCCTCTATGAACTCTTCCAGGACCCCAGCACAAAGTTTACCTTCTCCCTCTTGTGTTCTTTTGCACCATATCTCTCTCTCCAGTAAAATGGTCCACTCCATAGTTCCTTCTATCTTGGCCTATTTCCCCAACACATTGACACCTTCGGAGTGTTTAGTTATGACTCATTTCTGATTGGAAACCCTTTACTCACTTATTCTTTTTACACATACTTATTGATCACTCCTTATTAGCCAGACCCTATGTTATTGTTTCAGCTCCATAAGGGGTCTATAGTATCATTAGAGAGATAAAAAATACATAGACAATTGATATCTAGAGCAATTAGTGGAGCAAGAAAATCTCAGGTTACAACAGAGATGTGTAAAAATGTCTCTGTACTTCTTTTATTTGGCTTCATTTTCTTGGGCTCCCATTCATCAATGTACCACAGATGGTTTTAGTTCACATTTTTTTCCTAGTCTTTGTCTATGTTCAGGGAATTTACTGTTTCCTCAGGTTCTCTAGGTACGCAGTTCCCTGATGACTGAGTCATGTGTCTGTGAGCTTGTTTGCTGGAAATCTCTGCAGAATGACATTGAGATGCCTCACAATCTTGCTCTCCAGGCTTCTCTGGTTGGGCAGCTCCCTTTCAGGGCAATGAATATGCTCACCACATTTGCATATTCATATATTTGCCTATACTTACACATGTCCCTTCATCTAATGTGGGTCATTTTAAAGCCAGATAAAATGACTATCACGTTTAAATTGTATTTCTTGTATCTAAAGCAGTATGGAACAAATGCTCAGCAAATATTCATTGGCTAACTGAAAAGCAGAAGTGACACATGCAAAAAAAAACCCTTTAAACAGTTACTGGGAAGGATTATGGGACCTAGTTTAGTTCTGGAACTAATTGATAGGAGCAAATTGGTACAATTTGGTTAGTTCTCCACATGAGAGCAAAAGGTGGAGCGTGGACCTAGCATGGAGTTGTAGCTTTATTGTGTAGGTTGGGAAGACCATGATGCAAAAGATGGCAGTGGGATCTGAGCATGTGGAGAAGGAAAGAAGAGAGAAAAGCACTCACAGCCTTGGGAAAGGCCCAAGTCAAGGGAGGGCAGATGCCCGTAACAATGGAAGATGGGGGTTTCTTCTTTGACAACTTCCACCAGAGTTTCCAATTTCATTGGACTAGGGCATTTATATTTCTTGTTTTTCTTGGTGGAAGTGGGGACTGAACTCAGGCTTTTGGGCTTGCCAGGGAAGTGCTTATTCCACTGAGCCATCTCTCCGGCCCTCAGCATTTGTATTTCTTGAAAGTCCTCCTGCCCTGGACCCCATATAATTTTAGCATACATCAGGGGTGAAAAACCACTCAAGTCAAAGAGCAAATGTAGTGCAATTAACCAAGTTAAAGTTCAACAAGCTTGTCAAATAGCGTTATATTGCTTCCCATTGCTTATTTTTGCTGATGCGATACATTGAAGTAGATTATGTCTATAGGAATTGTGTATGTCATGATTCAGTCAAACCATCATATATGGTGTTAAACCTAAACTATGGAATGAAACAAAAGGCTTTCTCATTTTGAGTGTTGCTATTGAAAAGGCTACAGAAGCCTTTCACATTTTCAGCTTTCATACTTTTTCCTGCTATTTGTATGTATACTTTACTGTGTGTATTTTTGTATCAGTGCCCAAGGATGAAATCTCCAGACAGTCATGGTCAGGTGCATGTAGTCCAACAGGCCCCTCCCCCCATAGTCTTAAAAAGGTAGAAGAACATAAAAGATGGAAGATTATTATTTTCCTCCATGGTTTCATGTCCCTTGGAAATCCACCCCATTCCATGTTTAAAGAGACACCCTATATATTTTTTCTTGTCAAGTATCTGGTCTTGTTTATTGAGTAAATGTTAGACCAGCATGTGTCAAACAGTTTACCCTATGCTGTCTCTCCTATTCAAATTTGATAATATAAATCTTTAAAGGTATATATTTTAATGAAATGTTATTCATGGCACTAAATTATCTTCTACTGTATAGAAATTAAAAGCAACATTTTCTGGCCTAGAGCTAACTTTTATGACTCCCCTGGTACTCTCTTTTTTTATCTTTATTTTTAAGATGTTCAAATAAGCAAGTTTTCTTTTTACTTGACACATTTTCACATATGTTGCCTTGATCTTTCACATCTTTTACCCATATGGGAACCTTCCTAGGAAATAAAGAATCTGTGTTTAATTATCTCATGGGGACATTTTAAAGGGGAATCCAGAGCTTCTGCTCTCTAGCTCTATGTCTAGGAGGAATAAGAAGCAATGGTGAGTTTACTGCTTTTGGCTCATTATAGATTTCCTCCAGTTCCCTCTGTGATAGTACTGCATCCACCTGTTCAGTTGAGTCTGTCCCAAATTCATTGATTCAGATCCTAATTTAAGAACACTCAGACTGGGACAGGCTGAAGAATATGGGTGTGCACAGAACAATGATTTGCTTGGTAAAATTTAAATTACAATAAAGATAAAAGATAGTATTTCACTGAGAACAAACTAATTTTATGTAACTTTAAATACTTAAAAATTATATATATATATATATATATATATATATATATATGCATATATATATTTTAGGGAAGGGTCTACAGGATGTTCAGGGTCTCGCTCCTAGATCAGACTCATAGTAATCAGCCTGTTTACAGCCTCCCAAGAGCTGGGATTACAGGTGCACACCACCAGGCCCAGTTTTAATTGCTGCCTTAGAGACCCTGGGGGTAGGGCCAGCAGGGCAGGCCCAGGGATTGAATCCCTGTCCTATGTGCCTGCTTGCAGGAGCTTTAATCTGCTGAGCTATTTGGCTGGCCCTTGTCCATTTTTATTTGACAGTTGGTAACTGAGTTGTAGAAGTATAGAATCACATAATTTACATATTACAGTTGAAGCTAGATTTTAAAGAACCTCAAGACTTTGCCAAGATCATGGAGCTGGATAACAGCTATACTAAGATTAGAAGGCAAGTCCTCAGATTACCTACTATGTGAAACCGCATTTCCAAAGTCTATTAAAGCAAGACCTCAGAAAACTACTATATTGGTTCCAGCTGTTTTTCAACATAATACTTTTGTAAGATACATTCCACAACCTAGATCTTTTCTCTAATTCAAACTGGTCTGTAATCTATTAATGAGATTCTATTCCATTTTTTTACAGTGTAAGACATACAAATTACCCAGTTAGGTGGAGACATGAACTCAGAAAATTAATGACAGGTTGTACTTGGGAAGAATTTGCTTTGTATATACAGAATCTGTCAAAAAATGTATGTGCGCTTCAGGAGAAGAAATGTAGCATGGTATGTTTTCAACAGATGGTGTTACTCTCTTATGGGGGGGCCCAAGAGGATGCCCTATATTGTTTAAAACCTACACTGCTGACCCTTAGCGAAGACACTGAGAATGTATGTGCAGCAAGCTCAGTGTCCAAGTTTACCCAAGCAGCAGCCCACCATACTAATAAATGTCTGGAAGCTTATGGCCATCAGTTTGAGTGCCTCTTAAAATGTAAGGGCCAAAAGAAACTTGTATTAATCTCTTGATGTTCCAATACACTTATTATTGAAATATTTATACAAGTTTTTCTTTTTTTTTCTTTTGGCAGAACCAGGGATTGAACTCAGGCCCTTGTGCCTTGCCAGGGAAGCGCTCATTCCACTGAGCCATCTCCCCATCCCCACAAGGTTTTCTTTTTCTGAAGTGTCTATATATTTTTTGCATATACTCTGTATGTGTATTAATTAGGATTTTGTCAGTTTTAAGTGTCTGAAATTGACACTTGTATTTCATAACTTAGCAGGATATTGCGGGCAGTACAGAGGCTTAAGGGAAGACCTTCAAGAAACTAGAATGAGAGACAAAGACCCAATGGGGACTTCGGTCCTTTCCACTGATCTGTGCCATGCTTCTTTTGTAGACAAATGTCTGCCAACAACTGGGGAGATGCCACCTGAAATTATACTACACTAGCAACTTCACTGCAAGCTATGGCTTCTAGATGTATTTTTGAAACCCAGAGAAAGTCTCCAACTGAATCAGTGATTCTGCCTATGTTGGATATATCCAGAAGAATAGGATACTGGGGTTGCCAAAGGCTAGTGCAACTTGGATGGGTTGGACACAAAACAAAGTTAAGACTAAAAACATTCCTGGAGACACAAAAGCAATAATTATCATAGGCAATTATACAGAAGCTATAGGCTAGAGGAGGTAGGAGGAGATGCATCTACTATACCATTTCTTTTTATTCACCTGCTTTTTTTTTCTAATGAAGGTGTATTTGAAAAAAATCAGATGCTTGGTCCACATCCTAGGGTCACTGAATCCAGATTTTCTAGGGTGGCACACAGGAAAGCTTAGCACTTAAATAGCACCACAGGTACCTCTGTCATATTGCTACTCAAGAACTACTGTTTTAAATCACTATCATTAGAAGTCTATTTTCTGAGATGGATAACATATGCATTCATTAGCCATCAATATTCACGAATTAGTTCAACAGATTAGTTTAATTCACTTAGGTCTATTTCAGGTATATGAAATATGGGATAAATATGGTTTGAAAGCCAGCCAGATAGCTTAATGGACTAAAGCACATGCTTAAGGCAGGCTCAGTGACCGGGTTCCACCCCCTGTGTGCCGCGCTGGCCCTGCCCCCAGGGTGCCCTGAGAGGGTGATTGAGATTGGGTGTGGTGGTGCAGCTGTAATCCCAGCATTTGGGAGGCTGAAAACACGAGGGTCACTACACGTCTGACCTGTGTAGTGAGACCCTATAGGATTCTGTACTAATATATAAATATATATGCAAAATAACAGAGGAATTTATGACCAGAATGACTAGCACTAATGGGGCCCAGGGTGGGGGAAGAGACCGTATTGTGGTGGAGGAGACAAGGAGCACTCGAACCCCACATTATGCTTTCTGGATCGCTCTGCTAGTTCAGCTCTCTCACACCTGAATCATAGATAATTCTCTTCACTTTCACCCTTCTAGTTAGTGATTCTTTGGTTAGCTCTAAACTTACTCTGACCTAAGTTTCTGTGCTCCAGTCTGGAGCATGTAGGGGCTTTAACTACCTCTGATCATCTTCCTTCAGTTGTTGAAATCCAGCGTGGCTGATACATGCAAAAGTGTACCTAGACTTACTATAAGTGACTTACATGTTTTATACTTTTTTTTTTTTACTGTTCATCTGGGTGTTAATCTGCCTTTATGATAATTAACTTGATATATACTTATAAAATAAATAAATAAGTCTGAACCCTCCAAATCTTTGCCCTAGATAGGTCCTACTTACTTTCCTGTCACCTGCCAGCTCACTGATGAGGAATTGCGTAGTGAGATTCTAAATCATTGCCTGTACCACTGGTTTGACCTTCAAGGGTGTCCACAAACTTGTGCTGTATTTTACTTTGGCTTTATTCCTTTATCATTAGAGACTGACCGGCCTTTGTGGCCCTCCTCTCACCAAGATGCCCAAGCAATCTCCATATCCATGATGGACCCCTCGCTGCCCACTTTTCTGAGAAAGTAGGGCATCCAGACCCATGACTTGAATAGCAAGTCTGCATAAGAGACATTTCCATTTAGTATTTGAGAATTAAGTGTTCCTCTTTTTATACATGGGAAGCATCTAAGTTTCTGACTTTCGAAACTTCCTTGGTAAACCTGAGTTATTTGTAGGAAAATGGGTGCGCTTGAGACCATAACACTAAATGAATTAGATCCACAAGCTTAAATAGCATATGGTTTCTCTTATATGTGAAACCCAATTAGAGTACAAAATAAAAGATAGACAGTAGGAAAAAAGAAAAAAATCTTGAACTCTAGCATGGCTGTTATATGTAAAAGTGTACCCAGATTTAGTATAATTGATTTATGTTTTTTAATACAGTTTTTTGGACTGCTCTTGGCTGTTAATCTGCTTTTATGATAATTAACTTGGTAGATACTTATAAAATAAATCTGATGCTTTCAAAACAGGAAAAAATTTAAAAGGCAGGTAAAGAGAAAGGGGAAAAGAGAATTGCAAGATGTTATGTACTTGTACCAATTTTCCACAATGAATGTAATCATGTACTGGACATATGTACTAATAAAATTTATAAAAAGAACTTCCTTATATCTTATTGGGTACCTTTCTTTCTCATTCTTTTCCTTTTGTACATCACTCCTTGTGTGCATACACCTACACCTTGGGTCTAATTAAGCATATATTCATGACTCATCCATCTCCTTTCCTTAGATGATGAGGAAAGGAGATCACTTGGATGATCTCATATATTCATATAATTTTAAACAACAAACTGTGCTGATATTTCTAGCCCCAGATTTCTTCTAGACATTCAGTTGAAAGTTCTGTAACCATGTTGTTGTCTATATATCCAGAATTAAAATTATATTATCTTTTGTGCTAAGTCTATATCTCTTCTCAATTTCTCACAATTGATCAGAAGCCTTCAGATTACCCAAAATGGCTCTATTTACCTCAGTCTGAATAGTGCACCAATTACCATATCCTGCTGATGTTCTACCTCCCTGTGATCACAGAGAGCTTCAGCATCCTTGACTGAGACACTTGCAATAACATGCTGTATAAATGGTCACTCTGCTTCTATAAACTGATGCTCTCTTTTCAGCCAGAGTAACTTATAGGAAATTCTATTTTCTTATTTAAAATTTGACTGTAAATTGATAGCACCTACTGAGTAAAGAGCTGTTTCTTTATTGTGATGTCAAGTACTACCCATGGACTCCTAGCCACTACTCCTTCCATGTGGCACCTTTTGTTCAGGTAACAGGGCTGATTGGTGTTCTCTCTATGTGCAATTCCAGCCCTGTACTTTGACTACAGGGCTCTCTGTGAGAGGCTCTTCTCTGCAGCCACTGTCCTCCGTGTTGGGAGATACCTACTTTCATATGGTATCTCCTGATAAACTGCGAGTTTGTCGGACAAGGAGTACATCTTTCTTCTCTGCTTCCTTATTCCATAACATCATGCCATGCTTGTGATAAACATTTAATACATATCCCTTGTGTTGAGCTGAAGTATATCTTGGGGAGATGATCTCAAAAAAATGAAAATGCAGAAAGTTTGAAAGAGAGAAGACTGCAAAAGTTCTTTTGCTTTATTTTGTGATTTAGTTTATGAGCAGCACACATAGAATGGTGGAGGAAAGGGCTAAGGAGACCTGCATACCTAGTCCTGTGAATGAATAAGATGCATAATTTGGCAGATAGAAAAAGTCAGAGAAGAAAATGTAGCACCTGGAGAAGGGAAGTGGAAAGGCCTGGTATCAGACAGGTACCTTCTTCAAATCCTTCTGACTTTATCTATTTCCAGAGTCTTTGACCACTTGTGCATGCTCAGCTGCTGCTGTAGGCACCAACTCTTCTTGAGGTCTTACAAAATTCATTGGCTTTCCAGTTGCTAGCTTAAGTGTCTCCCACACTATCCCTTATCCTATATCCTGGGCCCTGCCTCTGGGGCTGAGAGGTCCCTTACATGTAAGTTGGAACTCAAGAATATACAACTCAGACAGATAGGAGAGCATGTACCTCAGAGGGCAGATCCTTGACCAATCATTCATAGGTGCTGGCAGATGTAGTTTTACTATCTACTCTCCACAACAAAATTGTCTGAAGAAAGTATTCATATGGCCCTTTTAGGGACACTCACTCAGTTCAAGCAATCTAGCTTGCCTTGTAACAATTTCATTAACACAACCTGGATAGGTTCTCTTCTCTGTCTCATTCTCCTTTCCCCTCATCCTTCCTCACTTGTGGCATATACAGCATTTCATTTCATTTATTTTATTATCATTTCCTAGCTGTTAGGCTTGACTATCTAAGGGATGCAGACTGAGGCAGCTGGTATCAGGAGCCCCTTGATTTGAGGTCGTACCTAAGAAGATTCAGAAGATGTGAATAATGTTCCTGGGCAGGTGGTCTAGCTTATTTGTCATGAATTTCTGAAGTACTATCACATGTCCTTTAGCACTGTGGTGGTGGTAATGTGGGAGCAGTGGGATTACTTATGATCAAAGGCTTTATAGTTTGCAAATAGATTGACGCACTGTATTGGTACTGACCAAAATTAGGCATTTCAGTTCTAACCAAGAATAACCCTAAAAGATAATGATGAAAGGAAATAAACTTGCCATGAATAACTTCCAGAAAACATTTGGCTGTTTTGGTTGTATTGAGAGAGAAGTGGTCTGGGATATGGAAATCAATCTCTCTCTCTCTCTCTCTCTCTCTCTCTCTCTCTCTCTCTCTCTCTCTCTCTCTCTCTGTGTCTGTCTGTCCGTCCGTCCGTCTGTCTATCTGTCTATCTATCTATTATTTTGGTAATGAGAATGATTTGGTTTTTCTGTTAGGGATTTCAAAAAAAAAAGACTGGGAGGTCTAGAAGGGAAAGCCCTATGTTGATGGGCATATGTAGGTGGGCAAAAATCATGTGAAATTTTTATCTCATGGTCATGTCCACAAGAGAGACTACACTGAAGTGATAGCAGGATGATGCATTCTATGCATATCATCCAGCTGCTATCTTTGGCAACCTCAGTGCAGGGGTCCTGGATCCATGAAAAGCCATAATGGCAGAGGTGGAAGTTAAGCCTAAGCCAAGTAGCCCAGGCCACCTCTCACTAATAGTAATCCCATGGCTGCTCCTGCTGCATCACTAGTCCCAGGTAGCAGGGATTTATCAGAGCCCTCACCTGGCACTATGCTTTACCTAGCTCAGTCGGACATTTGTGGGAGGGCACTCACACCAGATCCTTGGCAAACTGAAGGACACAGACATTTATTTGTCCTTTCTAGGATCCACATGTTCTTCATAGACAGTTCTCCTTCTCTCATAGGACCTCAACAATCTTATGTGAAGCTGTCTCAGACACATTTTCTAACAAAGAACCACAACAGTGGGAAAATTGCAACTGAATCTTCTTGTTAGTCTGTGGGACTCATTGTACAGAAACAGATGGCTTCATACAGCAATGGTACATCCTGTTAAGACTCAGAGAGACTTCTTTGGGGCAACACTAGCTAGACTACACTAGTCTGGGAATCAAAGTGGTAGAAATAGAATGGGCTCCTTTTGTCATCCTTCACATAAAACCAGAGAATTTGAGCTTCTGATCTCTGCAAGTTTAGTTTTCACCAAGTTAGAAGCTCTAGTTTCTAGCATTCACAGTTGGGACACTTGATTTCTCAGGTCAGCTTGTCAGATGCCAATATTGCAGTTATGGTAAATTGTCAGCATGGTCTCAATCTTCTTGGGAGCTGAGTAGGCTACTGCACAGTGGACCAGGGGACCGTGTTTTAAACCCACAGACCCCTAGAATCTTTTTTGTGTTTCTGTGTTGAATTATGATGATGATAAATTGGGAACTGCATCACCCATAGCCTCATTATGAAAAGATAACCAACCAGACCCTCTAGGATGAAGGTCTGGGTCAGCCAGTAAAGTAAATAACATAGGCCCTGTGCTTGCCGAGCACAAGGGAAATCCAGGATGGGTAGTGGAAGGAGGATATCAATTAAGGCCTCAAGGCCAGCTGCATCATGGGATTGTAGTTTACTTTACTGAAATTTTAACTTTAAGTTTGAGGTGGAGGCTGGCAGCCACCTTGAACAGGATCAACTCTATGATTGATAGAGTTTATATGAAATAGCAAAAGAACTCAATGCAACTTGAAAACAGTCTTCAGGACCTCTCAGCCTTGTCTAGATCTGGGCTCTGGGCCATTTTCTCTGGCCTAGCCACCGCTCTGGAACGAAGTCTGCATGGACACAGGCCAGTTTCATGTGGGCACAGGGCAATAGCACCTCATGTCATTACACTAAATACCTTTTGCCTTGTGCCCCGAGCCTTCTATTTTATAAGTGCGAAAGTGAGAAATACCATGTACTTGCTCAGTGCCACACACATGCAACTCACAAAAGTGGAGCTGTTTTTCCACAAGGTGAACTGTAATGACTGGGTAATGTGAGCTGGCAGACAAATTCTTCTTCCTCCCCTGTATACAACATCTGAAGTTACAGGTGTTCATGTGGCATTTGGATGTCAAGCCTAAAGGATCAAGCAATTTGTGACAACTGATCAAGAACCCCCAAACTGGCCAGCTTGGCAAGAGCAACTTGACGTTGTATTGGCTCTCACTTCTTCCCTTTTTCATGCCTCTTTTCCTTAATCTTGCTTTCCAGGGATTGCATTTCCTAATAAAATACTACACATAAGCTTTTGCCTCAGGCTTGGCTTTCTAGGGAGACTAGCCAAGAAGAATTCACACATAAATGCAAAGATGTAAAGCAGAGAGATTTAGCTGGTATAGACGATTCAGAAATGGATGCTTGGAATGCAGTTAAGGGAGGCACAAATGCCGAGAACGTGGAAGAGACTATTTTTGTCCTAACTGTGCTATTTTCAGTAGGATGTTGCCAGGATGATACAATTATTAAAAAAAAAAAAAAAAATTAGAAGGGGAAGTCACATAGTGAGACCTGAGAGGGTTAATGGGTGGCCCTACTTGTAGGTGCTTTTCCTGACATGAGCACCCAGCCTGGTGTTTTTACTTCTAGGCAGTGATCTTCTGGGCTCATTCCTCTTAGAGCCCTTGGGTCCTGACCTTACAGTGTACATCTCTCACAGTAAATAGTGCTCCTCTATTGTTTGCCTAGGTTTTTCATGAGAAGCTTTGTAGAAGTGTTCTGCCTTCAGCATAGCCATTTATACTTCTTATGTCTGCAGAAACCTGGGTTGGTTTGGTAAGAATGGCTTAGGGTGAAGGCACAGTATGGGATCAGTACTGAGTTACCAAATGGAATTTTTGTGAAAAGTAGGGTTGTTTGAAAAAAGCCCATTAAAAGCAGCTTTGATTGGGAATTTTTAAAAGGCACATGATTTCCCTTTCAAATATGAATGAACAGCATTTTATTGTCAATGTACACAATGAAGTGTATCATAAACAGCCTCACAGCAAAACATGTTAATCTTCTCAAAGTATCCCACTGACATCTACTTTCCTTTTCTTCCTTTTTGAATTTTTAAGTGACCCCAGAGTTGCTCTGTTACTAATAGGAACAAATGGCTGAATGAACACTAAAAGCATGAGGCACAGCTAGTCTGTGGGTTACCATTTAAAATTCTTTCAGACAGAAGCACAGCGTGAAATACTAATTCACACCATCTACAATACCATATCCATTAGCACTTCTCATCCTGGAATTTAAATAGTCCAAAGCTCAGAGAGTCACTAAAGAGAGTAATTAATACAATAGCACAATTCTCCATGGTTCAGGTGATATGATGGATTGCCTCACCTGTCACAGATAAACATTACAGGAGTTGTTTCCTCCTGTTTCTCATGTTTAATCATTCCTCCTCCTCCTCCTCCTCCTCTTCTTCCTTCTCCTCCTCCATGTTGCAACATTCTTTTTCCAACTGGATTTTACATTTTTGACTATTGGAAATATGCTGACCCATGTTCCCACGCTCATGCCTCATTCTGTTTAGCGCAGTTCCTCATGAAAACGATGCACAGAGAGAAATGGTTTCTGTGTGCCAGCTGCACCTGTCTTTATCTACCTTTGCCACCCCTCCCCCTCTTCTAACAAACTCTGGGCAGCTCTGTGGTGGTGTTGAGCGAGGGCTGTTCAATTGCAGTTCAGTGGGTTTTCTGACTTGCGCTGCATGGCCCCTTGTGTGGGTCTCTACTTCATGATCACAGATTATCAGACCCTGAGAGATCCCAATTTTCAAAGCTATTATCAAATTTATCTCACTAGCAACTCCACAAGGCTCACAATAAGGGAAAAGGCTGCTTTTGTGTACAGTAAGCAAGAGGGTTTGAAAGCTTTTGTGACATTTCGGAAATGTTCAAATGATTTCTTTTTCACCACACACAAAAAAAGTACTTGATCCACAAATAAAAATTTCACCAGCATTTTATACTTATTGATACACCTTCTTTTGTTAGCTATGTCATTTGATTTCCACAACTGCTTCCTAAATTACACAGGGTATCCTTAGACTTTGTCTTTAAAAAATAATCAGAATGAATTTCAGAGTTGCTAAGAGATTGTGTAAAATCTTGAATTAAAAAGTGTGACTTCTAATGTGTGTTGCTAACTATTACTGCTAGAGACCATAACTCTGAAAATGCGCATTTACTCAATTTTCTTTTCTTTCTTTCTTTCTTTTTTTTTTTTTTTTTTTGCCTTAATCTTTCCAGAATTGTAGGCTTGAAATGGTAGGCACTTGTTCTCATACAAGCACCACCACTACCCGCAGACATTGGGTGTGAATCCAGTTGGCTCAAAACTTCTTTTAGAAGATGGAGTTGTCTTTCCTAGAACATTCTAGAATGTTTCCTCCATACCTGAGCATTAGCCTGAACTTTTTCTACACATAAAGTCTAGCATAGGCCCACTCTTCTGGGACTCCAGGTACTGCGATATTTTACTTTTGCTTTTCTCTTACACAAAATTCTCAAATTTCCTACTCAGATCTCTACTTGTTCAACTTTAAAACATGCTCCAGGCTCCTGTGTTTTGGTACAATTTATAATCAAATACTGTATGATTCATACCATATAGTCCCTGGATTGTTAACTCAATCCAACGAATATTGTCTGGTTTTCTTAAAGTAATGTATTTGTCCCCATCTTGTAGTCTTCTCCACCTACCTATTTTTCCTCCTTTCTTTCTGGTCACTGCTTCTGTCTCCTTTGTTGGCATATGCTTCTGTACTTAACCTCAAAGCCTCAGAGCTAAGCTTTAGGATCAGTTTTTCTCTCTATGCTGATTTTAAACTATCTCCAGAGTCCCAGTGGTTCCATTTAGCATTTATTTGCTCAGAAATTCAAAATTCACATCTATGGTTAAACATTTTTTTATATGTCATTTTCCCCTAGGGAGCAGGACACTCTCTCTCTCTCTCTCTCTCTCTGTAGGTATATTCACATATGATTTATTATAAGGACATAAGTCATGTGATTATGAAGGTTAAAGGTCCCAAAAGTCCCAAAACCAAGTGTTGTGAAGCTAGAGACCCAGGATATAATGTTGTAGTCCTAGTTCTGGTCCACATCAATAGTCCTGAATAGTAGAAGAGCTGCTAGTATAATTTGCAGCCCAGAAGATAGCAGGCCCAAAGCATAAGAAAAGCCTGTGTTTCAATTTAAGTCTGAAAGAGGAAAAGACATTTACCCATTCAGTGAAGCAGGAAGGTAGCCTCTCACTTGTGGGACAGTGAGTCTTTGTGCTCTGTTTGGGACTTCAACTGAGTGAATGAGGACCACTCACACTTAAAGAGTATGTCTATCTGTTTTATTTAGTCTACTGATTCAAATGTTAATATCCTCGCAAAGCACCCTTACAAATATATTTAGAATATTTGATCAAATATCTGGATATGGTCTAGTCAAATTGATATGTAAGATTAACCATCACAGGTTTTTAGAGACTTACACTCTAAAGTACCTATTTATCATGACTACTTTGACTTATCACAGGCCCCTCAAACTTAATGTCAAAAACTTACTGTGTGATATTTCCTTCCAAATTTATTCTTCATGTATTCTTGAGAACTGTAAGTGACACCATTACAAACTCAGTGGCTTACACAGATCCTGAGAGCCAGCTTTCATCCCCCCTTTCCCCACATTGCTCCAAATCGGCCATTCCAGCCAGCTCCCATTCTTACATGTTTCCTGCAGGTGTCTACTCCTTCCCATGCCATGCATTGTTACCATCTTCCCATTCAATGTGGCCAATACCCACATATCCTGCTTTACCTAGGGGAGCTGAGGCTTACCATCTCCATTTATCTGTTTGGCTTTCACCTTGGTTTCACATAGTATTATGCCCTTGGGATTTGGCTTCTCAGATGAATTTCTATGTTAAACTCTGGTTCACAGGATGCCTTGCAAACCTCTGTTATAAAGCAATCAATGATGAGATAACTTCTGTTGCTGTGAAGCAAGGATCTGTACCAACTAAGGGAGCTTCAGCTTTTGGCAAGGTTAAAAAATTTAGAGGACTGTCTGACAATGAGGAGATAGGAAAGCTCTCCCAGAAGCTTTGTTCAACAAGGCAGTTATAATCAAAAGACAAATGAAGTTAGAAGATACATTGTATTGATCTTAGGGAAACTGAGCTATATATGTCAAGGGAACAAGAAATGTATGGGATTTTTAAAACAGGAAAGGCACTGGCTTATTTTATTTCAAACTATTGAAATGCACACCAGTCTGTCAATTATGCAGTGAATGTCACCTTATAATTCTTTGTTTACAGCCATGCAATGTCTGAAATACATTTTCCCATTAAGGGACCAAGGTCAATGACACACACAATTAACCAACTGATTTAGTGCATTTAATTTTCTTTGAGGCTTGAGCAAGGCTCTCAGTAGCCAGCCGTGAGATTCCTACTCCGTGTGGCCACCGGGATGGTGCTGGCTCTGTAATGGGAGACGGATGTGTTCCACGGCTGAGGTTTTGTCTAGCAGCATCATGTGTCTGCTTAAAGGATGATGAATGCTGTCTTTGTACCAGGCGGGAAGATGTCATTACACTGGCTCATATTGCTGACCTCCCAGGGTTTCCCACTAAATGTTGCCAAAGGGCTGTGGTGCTGATAATTCTATACAGAGCTCTGCAGAGAATAAAGCAGAGAGGCAGACCTGATGAAAAGCAGATAAAGAGCCCAAGGTGAAGTGAAGCTTAATACACCAAACAAAAGAGAGAATGGCTGGCTTCTCCCCCTCCTCTTGGTTTTCCCTCCACCATTGCAGGCAGCAGTCCAGGGTTATTTCTGCCCTCTCAAGGTATTTTCACTTACTACCCACATCTAGTTCTGGACTTCACCTATCAATAAAAAGAATTTGAAATCTTCCAACACTGGGATATTATTTCTGCTTCAACTTATTTCAGGATGCCACAGTTCAAAATGAAAATCTGCAGATTGCTGATAGCTATGTCAATATCATTCAACTGCTAACAATACTTTATTTGTGGTACCTATACAGAGAGGGGAGGCATCTGAACCCATCAATAAAAGAGAGAGAGTCCTGGCACTCCAACAATTTGGTTCTACAAGGGGCCTAGTTTAAAAATCTGCTTCTTCATTATTGAAAGATACCCTACAAGTTTTAAACTAATACACTCTTGCCATCTTGTTACAAATTCTATAGAAGGATAAGAAGAGCAACAAACATAATTTTTCCCCTTTACATTGCTTTTATCTTATGCTAAAAAAGGAAATCTTTGGCTTAATGAATTATTGTTTTAAGTTAAAAATGAATACTCAGTCTCTCAAACTATGTGTTTAAAGATAGATACATTTTAGGCACAGCTCCTAGTTGACTTCATTTCTATTTGTGATTATTTTTAGTCTATTCAAAATTTTTATATGTATTTTAGTACAGTTGTGCTTTGTTTAGCAACAGAACATATTTCAGCGGTGCATTGCTAGTGATTTTTATGCACTCAGATAGGTGCATATGAAACTGCATGCACAGCCTGCAACACGTCCAGGCTCTTGTTGGATGTGTGACCTGTCCTTGTCTCACTTTGCTGCATGTGACTAGCCTTTCAGTCCTTTGCCTCTTTGTATGTCCTTTTGCTTGTTTACTGTTGTTGAATTTAGTGAATTCACTGAAGGTTTTGAAAGTTATGCATATTGATCTTTCATCTAATGAATCATAAAAAGTATTGATTCTTCAAGTTATTCTTGTTTTTTGGAAATTTGACAGTAACACTGACTTGGGACCACAGTTCCTAGCAAACTACCAAATTAAGGAATGAATAAAAACTCATTAATCTCAAGGATTTATTTAAATCAGTATAAGGTGTCATTCGAAGTCAACATATTGAAGACGTATTCGGTAGGCATCTCCTATCTTGAATGTATGTGGTCTCTGATGTTCAGTAACAAATTACTCAATAAATATAAAAACATTTTATTTGTAATTTAGCACAGATTTTGTAAATCAAGATTTAGTGTACTTTTTACTTCAGGAAGAGTGAATAATTCTCCAGGTGAAAGCTACAAGATTGTATTCATGTTCAGGAAAACAAACTAAACTGCACCCCAAATATAATGACATTACTCCAAGTGCTTAGTGTGGAGGCCCCAAGTCAGTGAGTATATTTTGTAGGCAGAGTTATCTTCCTATTCATTGTACCTCCAAGAATGAAATGATAAAAATGAAATTTTCTTATCAAACACTACAGAAAAATGATACATATAGCATCATAAGCTGTCAGTGAGATAAGTTTTCTTAAATGCTTTTCAATAAACAGAATATCTGAAGTTCTGTTGCATTAGAATGCCAAATGACCTTCAAAGTATAGTCTTTTCTAAACAAAATAGTCATAAATGGAAAGCAGCATCAGAAATTTTTTTAGTGAGTCACCATGTTCTTTATACCATTTCAAGTATGCAAAAATATATATGAAAATTACTTTTTATACTTATGCATATATTTGGATTTTTTATTGTACAGGTTTTTTGATGGTATATGAAATGAATTCTTCTGAAGTAACCAAGCATTTGCTAGTTTTTCCTTTAAAGATGTATCTATGGAATTATTATGGAAAAATAGAACGCCCAGGAAGTATTTTATATTTAAAAAACCAACAGGAGATGACCCCAGATTGCACAAGTGTGGTTGTGAGAGTGGTAAGTGGAGCTTTCACTCCAGAAGAAAAGTTGGAGCAGAGGTTGCTGCCACACCCTGAGCAGTGTCTGCTCTCCTGCGTCCTCACCCTGAGTCTGGCCATGGACCTGCTGCTACATCTACCCTCAGCTCTGGCCTTCTTGGGAACCTCATTCTGCCCACCGTTCTAAGCATGAGCAAAACTGGTCTGGTTAAGTTGTAGAAAAGGCCAGGGGATGCACCTTGGCACAATAAGTCAGCAACATCACATGCAAGGTTATTTTAGAAAAAATGCTATTCCGTTCTTCCATACAGAGTTACAAAAATATAACTTGAAGCCCTTCCTTCAAACCAGGCATAGTGACACTGCAATCCAAGTACTTGGGGGCCTGAAGCTGAAGGACCACAAGACTAAGCTCAGCTTTGGCAATTAGTGACTCAGTGAGACCCTGTCTCAAAATAAAAAATGAAAAATAAGAAGACTGGGATGTATCTCAGTGAAAGGATCTGGGTTTAATTCCCAGCAACACACACACACACACACACACACACACACACACACACACACACACACCCCTGTCCTTTTCTATCAGAGTTCGGCTTGTACCTAGCGCTGCTACCTTAAGGTCTAGCAGACACAGGAGGGAGAAGCTAAGGAACTTCAGGATAGCAGTGCAGAGCTCACACACTGAGGCAAATTGAAAGCCTGTGTTACTCCAAGATTTGGAGTCTATTAGGCCAGACTATGTGCCATTGTGGAAGTCCACTTGGTTACTCACAGCCACAGCTATCCTGAGTGGTACCACCCCCACACTAGTACTGATACACTATGAAAAGAGGCAATAGAAGAGAAATGTGACACCAGAGGAAATTCAGGCTCATTCTGTAAATCCAAATATCTATGACAAAATGATAAAAGTCTCTATGAAGCATTGTTATTTACCTACTAACTCTGTGTGTCTCCTAGTATAAATATTTTTATGATACTCTGCAGTGATAAACTTCTGTTGTATCACTTATGTTTTCTGTCTTTATCTTTTAAATTTTCATGCTGCTTTTTGTCTTTTGTAAAAATGACCTTAAAAGCATATAACACTACTGCTTTGTATTATCTCAGAAGCTAGTGACAACAGTTTGTATCCAGAGGACCACAATTATTTGACAGAAACAAAGCTTCTAAGCTTCAAAATCACTGACAACTAGCGTAACTCACATTCTCATTGTCAACTGACACAGGTAGACAGTCGTTGGCAAGGAAACCCAGGGTACTCCTATAATTAGATGAGGTCATCACTTAACACTTGGTCACCAAGAGAGGCTTTGGACTGTCCCAGAGACTTGTTCTAGGCTTCAGAGAATAAACAGTATTCAAGTCTACAAGCAGGGGATGGGGCTGGAGATTTAGCAGGAGACAAGTGATGTTTAGGCTTGGCCAGGATGGTTGAAACCTAAGAAAAGTGGTCCAATGTACTTGGATTTAAGCTGAGAACAGCACAAATAGACCTGGGACTGAGCACTCTTCAATCACCAGATTCTAAGACAGCAGCATTTGCTTTGCAATTATCTCTTTGTGATCATGCTTCCATATATGGAGCACTTACAGCTGGACTAGTGTCTCCGTTTCTATTCAATATCTTAGAAAACATGACCTAGCTCCTGGATAGGAAGAACCAACATTGTGAAGATGGCCATACTCCCAAAATTGCTGTACAGATTTAATGCAATCCCTATCAAACTGCCACCAACATACCTCCCAGATATAGAGAAATCAATCCTAAAATTTATTTGGAACCACAAACGACCTAGAATAGCAAAGGCAATCTTGGCCAATCAAGACAAGGCAGGAGGCATCACAATTCCTGATTTGAA
>PVKA01004011.1:0-103472 GCA_004027165.1 Ctenomys sociabilis | reverse complement strand
AATCATTCCAACCCTTAAAGCCAACCCAAACAGCACAAGTAACTTTTAACTTCTGAAATTAAATTTTTTTTTTACAATTTAGTTGCATGGTAAAGACTCAGAATCTTGAATTTTAAGGCAAATAGTCCTTTATTTCTGTTAAACTGAATATACAATAATTGTTCCCTAGGCAACCAACTTTTGCTTTTAACTACAATTTCATGTTAACAAAACAGACGGTGAAAAGACAAATTTGATTGTGAAGATCTAATTACAGTAATAAATAAAATAATTTATACAAGGTTTTTTTGTGACTTTTCTATAGGAGTCATATTCATTTAAGCCCTAAGAGGCTAGTTTTGGCTTAACCCTTCTCTAGTATAGGAATGACTCTTGATTTCTTTGCTTTTGTTACAGAAGCAAATTTTGTTTTTTAGAACTGCCCAAGAGGGAGAAGTTACATTCACTCAGCAAATGCACTGAGTGAATGGGAAACTCTCAACCCCTTTATCCATGTTCTAGGTAATTTATACAGCAAACATATGTCATAAAGGGTCCTGGTATCAGGGAAAGGCAATGTTACTGCTTTCTCTGTTTGGTTCAGTGTTCCTTCAGTGCCATGTGCTGCCTAAGCAAGCACAGCTTAATGTTACTTCAAAGTGCTAAGTCTGTAAACTAAAGGGGTAAAGACGCTCATCTGCTGGTAGGTTGTTACTCCCCTGGCCCACATGCTCAGTGGAAGCCTTAAGACCTGTAGTGAGTTCCCAGGACTTTATAATGCACCCCTTTTCACACTACTACATCAGCTTCCCCTGCCAGCAGTGAGTTAACTAGAAGTAACCACCACAGTCTCCTTCTAGGTCTTACTGTATACTGGTCAAGTCCCACACTAATCCTGCTTGTTAATCTTTCTGAAGGTCAAGGATAAGCTCTAGGCCGTGCTGATAGGATGTCCCTGAAATGTACCCCGGCCTGCTCCAGACGGAGAGTGCCGTGTCTGATCTGTGGAGATGAACAGTTAGCTTTGGTGACACGGAGAACTTGTCAGGAAGTGGAGAGAATGAGATTCCCTTCTGCAAGTAGCACAAAACATGGGATCCACACTCCACTCAGCCACACAGGTTGTACACTGGATTTCATTCGATGGACACGCCAGAGGTAAAAGTCGTAGCAGCAACAGGGTACACAAATAAGCATGGCAGCTGATCAGAAGCCAGTGAATGGCAGAGTGAGCCTCCTGGAGACGCTGTAATGAACAGTGTGGTTTCTTTGCTGAACTACCTGTGTCTAAGAATTACCTAATGGCAGTTCACCAAGTCCTCAACATCCTTTGAATCTTCAGAAACAGGACTGCCCAAAGAGGATCCAATGATGTGTGACTCTACCTGATGGTGTTGCAGGATGGGATCTGGAAGAATTGGGTTTCAGGTTAGTAGTGTGAGAAGGAGAGAGAGAGAGAGAGAGAGAGAGAGGTGTGTGTGTATGTGCGAGCGCGCGCACGTTTTCTCTACTCCGTTACAAGAATTTAAATAGTCTACCAAAAGTTAAGATTTAACTGATAAGTCTATTATTGACCAAGAAAAGACTAAAACAGGGCTGGCCAAATTGCAAATTAAAGCACCTGCAAAGAGGTGCAGGGGCCAGTTGTTTGATCCCCAGGCCTGCCTTGCCGGCCCCACCCCCAAGGCACGCTAAGATAGCTACTGAGTCTAGGCATGGTGGTGTGCACTTGTAATCCCAGCTTTTAGGAGAATCACTGAGTCTGATCTAGTAGTGAGACCCTGAATATCCTGTAGACCCTTCCCTAAAATACAGTAAAAAAAAAAAAGACTGAAAACAACTAAATTAAACAACTACCTGATTGTCCCATTACATTTATCAGTCACATGACACAGCTGTGTTACAGTACCTGTTAGTGTTGTCAAAGGCAAGACAGAGTCAGCATCTATAACATCAGAGGCCTGGATAAAGCCATGTGGTGAAGGGACGATAAGTATTGTTTCATCATCAATCGTGTGATCAACTTGTTCTACTATGGTAGGAGACTCTAAATCCTAAGTAATACGTAAAGAAAGAAGAAAAATAACTCAAAAGAACAAAGCCAGGTATAGGTCAACTACATGCAGAGGTGGCAATGCTATGAACACAAGTGTCTCAAGCTGAAGCCAAAGACCCCTCAGCTCCCCACACTTAGGAGTGGGTTCCAAGGAACACCTATCGCCTATCAAGCTGCTGCTAGAGAGGGAAGAATGTGTAAAGAGGTGTGCTGTGACAGCAGCTTCATACCACCCTGCCCAGAGGAAATCCTTGACTGTCCACTTCTGCTAGTGACACTAGGCTGCGTCACTGGTGGCTAAGATGGAGCTCTACACTGGGCATCCACAGAAAGGAAGAACTTCCTGGAGTATGTCCAAGACCCTTCCAGCCTGGTCTGCTGGGTACAACTTACCTCAGTAACATAAGCACTGGTCAAATCAGAGGGGGACCCTTCTTGCTTAAGGTCGGGATCCGAGATCTCTTCTTCTGTTCTGACCATAACACTGTTCATCAGTTCTGTGCTATTTTGGTCACTGAATTTGGACACATGAGCATCATTATATGATGGTACTAGTGTCATCTTAGGCTGATGAATCTCATCTGGGAAAGTGTCTGCTTCCAGTGCATCAGGAAAATCAGAAGACTGCATGTCGCCGTCTACTGAGAGCTCTGCCTGGGATAATGAAGAAGTGAGGTCTTCTGTAGCAACAGTCTGGATAATGACTCTAGGAGTGTGGCACTGTACTGTGACATTGTCACTGGTGTTCAACAGATGTTCTGGCTGTAAAGCAGCAAAGGAAACTGTCAATGGCAAAAGCAGGAAGTTCTACTAGAGCTGAAGTTATCCAACAGACAACCTCTGCAGGGGAGACGCTAGCCCCTCCCTCTCCCAGGAGCCACAATGTTTTCATCACTTGAAGCATCACGATTCTGGAGCACCAGCCTTCTTTCTCCTAAATTCCTACCTTTATGCCCATCTCATAGAAAGAGGGGATTAGAGATAACACCCCAGCATAAGGAGGAAAGTGGTGCAATTGTCATGACAATGTTCGTATTTTGTTCAACTAACCCTAGTCTGTAACTGGTAATCAAAAACCAAGAAGAATCATGCAACATACGGATAAAGCATGAACAATAATCTGTTCAGGAGAAGCAGGAGCGGTGGCTGTCAGGGTTACAGTGGGGCTTGCAGCCAGAGTCAGAGGAAGCCCTTGGCTTGAGCTCGTCTGAAGTAGGTAGGTTCCGGGTGTGCCAGTGGGCTGCAGATGGAAAGACTACAGGGAAAAGACACATGCTTCAACACGAGTGACAGACAACGGCTAGAGCCACCCTTGCCTCTGCACAAAGACCCACTTCAACCTGGTGGCCACAAATGGACTCCCCCACTCTTAACTGTACAAATGAGTAATAAGGATAGACTGCTCACTACTCTGTCTCACGCCTCTGCTCAGCCTGCGAGTGGGACAGCAGGCACGTGTCCTGCCCTTCGCTGTCTGACCTGGTCATGGTGGTATGTTTGAGCATTACCCACATGTGTGCAGCCAAGTAGCACGCCAAAATCCTGTCCTCTGCAGGGCAGAAGTGGCCATCGCTCAAATTCGAAGAAGAAAATATGTTTTGGAAGAGGCATAACAGCAGTGTTCATTCATTTGAATGCATTTTTTAATGGTACAATTTCAGGAACTACTTTTTGTATTAGGGGAAAATTTATCAACAGCAATTAGCAATGTTCTACTGAAGGAAGATGCTTATCTGAAAAGATGATTCATTTGTATTTATCTTCTGAGACTACAGCATGACAAAACTATTCGCTAATAAACTTTTATACTACAAACTTCACCCCAGCAACTGACAGGAAATATCTGTACTTTTTTTTTTGGCAGGACTGGGATTGAACTCAGGCCCTTGCACTTGCCAGGGAAGCCCTTATTCCACTGAGCCATCTCCCAGGACCTAAATGTCTGTACTTTAGATGGGGTTTCTGTCACCTTTGAAATCAGTATACTGAATCCCTGAATAAAGACTTCCTTCTTCTATGGAGGTAACCATCCCCTCCCACAGAAAGGCTTGCAGTGTTAGCAATATGAAAGAGCTTTATCGGTCAGTCAGGACTCAATTTCTCTGGCCTTTCCATGGAAGTGAAAGCTAGTCATTATCTTCAAGGCTACATGCCAACTAATCACAAGCATAAGGCACTATAAATATCACAGGTGTGCTTTATACTTGAGTACACTATTACAGCCTCTCTAGCACTGGGATTACAGGTATGTGCCTCCTTAATTTCAGTGGCCTGCTTGGTGGGCCTGGGGTGGCCCAGTATGGCAGGCACTACTGGTACTGGCCAGGGATCAAACTCAGGTCTTTGCACTTGCCAGGCAGGTATTTAGACCACTGAGCTATCTCCCTAGCCCCTATCAGTACATTTAAGTATGTTTAAGTTTCAAGTATTGAAGTTGGGTATTACTATCCTCCCCTAGTCATTTCAGGTAAGTGGGAAATGCACACAGGTGCTCCTTGACTAAGGTGAGCTGCATGGAGATAAGCCCAGGTGCTGTGGCTTAGTCAGGGCTGTGGCCACAGCCAACACTGCCACTCCACCACGTGACCACAGTGGAACCTCCAAAGACCCATCTTCACATCCAGCTCCCTATGAGTGTTTCCCTTTTCTTTTGAGATATATCTGGGATTTGTGATGGTGGATTGTTTGGTAGCTGTTTACACTTTTGAGACATCACAAGACTTTCTTAAAGTGGCTGACCCTCCAGCTGAGACCAGAGCTGTGTTCCCACTGGCTGAAAGTGATTCTGTGTCATTGTTGCTGAGCAGCGCATGATGGACACTGTATAAACCTTTGATAACAGTGCCAGCTCAGGTTCAGCACAAACCCACTCATGCATGTTGTCGGTCCTGTTTTATACATGAAAAACAATAATAAAAATGTAACTCTGATCTATGTCTGTCCTGAAATTTTTCATTTCATCTGCTTATATGATAAAAAGCTTAAAATTTTATCAACTGACTTCATGCATAAAAATGATCAGAATCTATAGGATGCAGTACTCACTGGAAGAATCTCAAATGCCTGTAGTGTTCCGCTGTTTAGGGTTAGTGTTTCTGAGTCAACAGGAGCACCAGGGGCCTCTGCTGAAGCTGCAGTAAAAATAAGGACAGTAATAAAAGATGGTGGAGTTTCTCCAGTGTCCTGAGCTGCTGGGAAGGTAAATTTTGTATTGGATAATCTGCATGCAAGCCTGAAGTCACTGAAATTTCCTAAAAGAAATCTAGTGGATTTATCTGGGATGGACAGCATGTAGATTATAGAGAAGAGCATACAGTATTGGCCACAGCTAGCCAGTTTCACTGGAACACAACCTTTTTCATTCATATTTTCACACTGTGGACTTAAGGCTTATGACAGATACCACAAAGCTCATAAAGTATAAGATGTTACTAGACCTTTATAGAAAAAAATTTACCAACTTGTACTATGTACAACAAAGCATTTCTAATTATTAAGAGGAAAAAGAAAGCTAACTTGGAAAAAGAAGGGAAAATGGAAAAACATTTTTCTTGATACTTTGGTAAGCAACACAGATGTCTGGAGTGCTGGTGCATGATGCTAGGCCAGGGACTTCCTCTTGTGACAATGCTTCCTGGAAATGAAAACCTGGGCCAACTGGGGCTCAGACTATAACCATCCTGCCTCCCTCACATTGGGATCAATAGTACTATAGAAACAATGAGAGATGCTACAACTTCAGAAGCCCGTGTATAAGGGTTAAATAGACAGTAGTGCACTCCAGAGGTGTCTGCCAAGGTTTAGGCTGACCACTATCTGCCCACAGTTCTGCAGGGCTGCAAACAGAACACATGTGACCTCTGGGTGCTTTCAGTCACAGGCCAAAGTTCATGCAGCCTTGTCCCTAACCTATAAAAGGAAATAAAATTTTGGTTAGAATGCTAGAAATGAGTGGATTATAGAATTCTTACTGTCACATATTTTGCTGGGAGAAACAATTTATTTTGCACATTTATCCATTTAAAAACGATGTTATGAATATTAAGGTACCACTTATGTTTGCTGCCTTCCCAACAGATACTGTTGGAAGCCCTAGGGAAACTAAAAGGTCTGTACACACAATCAGTTTATGGCTATTCTTGGGACTATTTAGGTGGAAAAAAAAAAGAGGGCCAAAAGCTAAGTTTTTATGCTTTATTATACTGGGAAGAGGATAAAGCAAATAACCAAATTCAAACTAGGATGATCATTAGTTTAAATGTCTCCAAGATCACTTTTCTTTTTTTCCCCTAAGGTCATTTTCTATTACTGTGTTTTTTTGGTGCTATCTCCAACTCAACTCCAACCACATCTCCCTAGGTAACTTACGTGGCTGTATATCCTGACATAGGATGGTCCAGTGATGCTGGGAAGTGTGTGTTATAATCATTAGAAACAGCATGGATGTTTTGTGGGTGAGGTCAAGGGACCCTGAGAGCAACCTGCCCTGTGAAAGGCAGTTGTATGAGGACTGGTCTTGCTCAGAATGTCAGAAAGTACCTGGCTTTGGACAACAGTGACCAATGTACTGTGATCAGTGACCTGTGTACAGCAGACCACTTAAAATGAGTGACAATGGCTCTCAGAACATTGCTGTCATTTCCTTTCTGTCACTGCCATCAAGGATGATGGGGAAAAGGTCCACATGAAGAAATATTACCCTCCCTTAGTAACTTTCAGGTTCCATAAGCTTATAGAACATGAAATTGTCAGAGACTAAGGCTAACAGAGATCCAGAATATAGAAACATTTCTCTGTAGGAAACTGGCTCCTTGCTCCCTGAAGAAAATCTTCTCCAACCTTGCCAAAGCCTACTTCTATAAACATTATGTCCCCAACTCATGAACAATTTCTGTTCTGGAAGAACTGTTCATAAATCAGATTTGTTTGTAAGTCGTCAAAGTGAATTTTATACAGTAGTACTGTACATACAAACTGTGAAAGTTTACAACTTGTATGTTCCCAAGTCGGGGATTGACTGCCTGCCACAGATCCACCCCAATCTTTGTGTCTTCTGGTGAAATCTATGAAGCACTGTGCCACCTTGAGTTGTTCCTCTCCTCAATGGATTATTTTCAATTAGTCATTAATCTTAACTTCTAGTTGAATGATTCGTTCTTACTCCATCCTTAACTGTAAAATCAGCAAAGCTGTTTCAGAATGGTTTATAGCATCAGGGTTTTAAGTCATTCCTATCATACATTTGTTCTTTGCAAATATGAGGTGAACTTTCTAAAAGGCCTTCGATATACTTTCCTTCTCCACTTTAGCAGGTGGACTGGGGTCACAGCCATCACCCGAGCCCCACACTTACAGACATGGGTGATCTGGACTGGGATCTGCAACGCGGCCATGGGGCTGGGGGGGACGGCTGTGTTCTCTTCCAAGCGGGCCACTCGGATCTGAACATGCTGAACACTGGAACTGGAATTACTGTTGGCAACTCCAGGTCCTGACTTATTCTCCAGCAGCGCTGGGTTGTTTTTTTGATTCTCATGTAACTGTTTCAGACCTTTTATTAAGACTGCAGGGAGATGGGGAGACAAAAAGAACACTGACTCTCTGGCACCACTGTCAAGGCAATAGGGAGGTAGAGGGTAGGGTAGGGAGGGGAAGTACTAGGAATAATAATTGCACACTGAGTATAAGAACTTATTGAAATAACAGTAAAATTATTAAAACTACAACCTGACCTGAAAGCTGGGCAACACTATCCATCACAACTTTTCTGGGAGGGCTGGGGCCTTGCTACACTGTCCACGTTTGTCTCAAACTCATGGGCTCAAGGGATTCTTCACCCAAGTCATTGAAGCATACCGGGAATTTTCTGTTCCCATTTTGTAGGCTGTCTCTTCACTTTATTTCCTTTGCTGTGCAAAAGCTTTCTAAATTTGACACAACCCCATTTGTTGATTCTTGCTATTATTTTTCATGCAATTCTGTTCAGAACATCTTTGTCTACACCTATGTCAAAAGTTTTACCTATTTTATCTTCCAGCTGGTTAAGTGTTTCTGCTTTAGTATTTAGATCTCTGGACAATTTGGATTTTAAGACTATTGCATGGTAAGAGACTCAAGTCTAGCTTCAATCTTGCATTGTTCTTCCAGTACCACTTGCTGTAGAGACTGTCTTCCCTCCAGTGTATGTTTCTGGTATCTGTCAGAGATTAGGTGGCTGAACACATCCACAGTTTTCTCTGCATCCTGTTCTGATCTATTGATCCACAAGTCAGCTGCTGTGCCAACCATGATGCTTTTATCACCATAGCTTTGTAGTATTACTTGAAATGAGGCCCTGTGATGCATTCTGCTTTGTTCTTGTGGCCCACAATTGTTTCTACCATTCTAAAATTTTTTCTGTTCCATATGATTTTTAGTATTATTTTCTTTACCTTTGTGAGGAATGCTATTGGTATTTTGATTGGGACTGCATTAAATCTGTGGATCAGTTTCAAAAGTATGGCCATTGTGAGAATATTGGTTCTGTGTCTCCAGGAACATGAGATACCAATTTTCTGATGTTCTCTTCAATTTCTTTTTCTACAGTACTGTAGGAGGTCTTTCACATCCTTAATTTCCTAAATATTTAATTTTTCTTGATGCTATTGTGAATAAAACTTTTCCTAATTTTTCTTGGTGAGATGTAACTGGTGCTCAGGAACACTAGTAACTTCTCTGTTGGCTTCATATCCCACTATGCTACAGAGTTTGCTACTAATTCTAGGAGTCTTTTGGTGTTTTTTTTTTTTTTTTAGGGGATTGTCTAAAGGATCACATTACTTACAGATAATAATCTGACTTCTTCTTTTCCTACATGTATCTTTTTTTCTCTTGCTTGACTGCTCTAGTTTGATTTTCATGTGTTGAACAAGAGTGGTAACAATGGGCATCTCTGTCTTTTTCTTGATTTCAGAGGGAATGGTTTCAGTTTTTCCCCACTCGTTAGCTCCTAGTTTGTTATAAATGGCTTTTACATGGCCATTCTGTTCCTCAGGGCTTTTATCTTAGTGTATGCTGGATTTTGTAAAAAGTTTTATCCTCAGTCTATTGACAGGATCATGTGGTTTCTGACCATGCTTCTGTTGTTTTGTGATTCATTTATTATACTCATTGATTTCACATGCTAAACCACCCCTGCAGCCCTAGGTTGCAGCCTACTTGGATGAAGTATCCCATTGATGACTCATTACATTCTACTTGCCAATGCGTTACTGAGGACTTCTGAATCTATGTTCATTAAGGAAACTGGCCTGTAATTTTCTTTTTCAGTTGGGTCTTTATCTGGTTTTGGGATCAGCATCATGCTGGCCTTCAGGTATGAGTTTGGGAGAACTCCTTCCCTTTCAATTACATTAAAGAATTTGAAGAGTATTAGTGTTATCTCCTTGAAGGTCTTCTAAGTTCAGCACCGAATCCAGGACCATCTGGTCTCTGGCTTTTCTTAGTTGATAATTTCATTACTGCGATTTCATTGTGTGTCATTGGAATGTTCAGAATTTTTATGTCTTCTTGGTTCAGTTTTGGTAATTCATATTTTCATTAAGTGAAATTCTTTACCATTTTTCTTTGGAAAGATAAAAATGGGAGTTATGTATTAAGGGTAATGAATTTAATAACCTAAACTAAGCAGACTATTCAACAGGTTTAATGCCTATGAAACAGGCAAAGTATGCTGTTTCACTTCAAGCAAATTCAATTTCAGATATTTAGACTTCACATAGTTAATGAAATGAAATTTAAAAGCCTTTATGCCACAAAAGAAGTTCATTACATTTCCCCCAACAAGCCTGGTTAAGACATTTATAAGTATACATACAACTTATTAAGTTTAAATTTAAATTTTGAAAAATAAATCTTAACACAAAATTGAAACAAATTTTATTTCCTCTCCATACTTTATATAGGACCCAGAGGACCTCAAGAATGTGCGACATTGTATGTTTTCTGGTTTTGGGAATTAAAAATTATATTAACTCTTGTCTAAAGAAGAAAAGACAATACTCAAGAAATAGAGCAGAAATAGTGGAAACTGGCTCTGACATTTCTCGAGGCACAGAACTGTAACTCCTCAGGTGTAAACATGGTAATGAAGGGAAGGACTTGAAGTAATACATTACCAGGGAATGAAACATCTTTATGGTTTGCAATCTGCCTTTTGATGGTCCACCATTTACTTCGAAGCCATTGTGGTGAACGGACGCTGCTCCATCCCTCAGCTAACAGATCCCAGTTTATGTCATTTTCATCAGCTACATCAAGCTCTGCTACCCTACAGGTTCAAAAGAAGCACGTGTTACATGGTACACTTGGTTCTCCACAAGATTGATGGCAGCACTGGTAAAAGGCATGGCAGGTAAAGACCAACAGGCTAATGTCCAATGGCATGGGGAAAGGACTCCATAAGCACAGGTCATGTTCAGAGCCAGTGGCTAAGAAATCCAGTCAGCACAGTCTGGTTAAAAGTATAGCCAGTGGGCCAAACTGTAAATGATCAAAAAGTAGATGAAGCATTGGGAAGGAAGGGGAGCAGGTAAAGGTCAGGAAAGGAAAATGAAGCCGCACAGTGTGCCAAAGAGTTTCTTAGAGTGGCTTTTACTGAGTCAGTTATCTTTGAATCTGAGTTTTTCCATTTGTGAAACAAAAATGCTTAGCAATGCACCACTTAAAGATGACTAGTGGAATAAAAATAATTATATTAAGAACAAAATTCAAAACAAAATGATAAAAAAAAAAGCACCACCAATAAACAACTAGTAATAATACAACTAACTTTGAGGTTTTACATCATTCAATTTCTAGCTTTAGTTGTGATGGCTTTGGTTTTCAACAGGGACACAATGACAAGTCTCTCTCTTTAGTGTCCTAAATGTCTTCTTGGTGGTATTTTTTGCTTATTTGGGCTGCTGAGTCTTAATGTTAAAATGATTAATTTTTAAAAATCCTGGGAGTCTCTTAAGGTCCTTCCTGAATGAGTACAAAGTGGGCATTTGACCTTATCCAGGGTGCGGGTCACCCCTCAGGGCAAGCTTGGCACAGCAGCCAAGAACTGAGAGGTATGGAGACTGACAGCCCTCTCCCTGACACAGCCACATGGGAGGTCAGGTGAGGTACCTGCTGGCAGTGGACGTTAAACTGCCATTGTCAATGCCATGCCTGATCTGTGGACACAGAGGCCTTCAGCCTCTATGCCTTCAGTCTGGATGTTGCCTGGAAACTAAATCTACTAAAAAAGAACAAACAAAAATCAGAAAGAGCTCAAGGTAAAATACCAAGAATACCAAGAGCCTTGCACAGTGGCTCTCTACTGAAAGGGTGCTTTCTGACATAACAGGTCTAAGGAAACCTAGAGGACTGGCAACCACATATATAGGAGCATGCAGCCTAGAGCTCAGTACACACCTGAGGATGAGATTGATCTCATCTTCTTTGGTCCATTCTGTGCCCCCACTCTGCTTCCAGTTCAGGTAATTGAGCCACTTGGAGCGACACTGCTTCTCTGAGCGGGTACCCACCCGCTCTGCCACCGCAGCCCAGGACACACCCTGTGTGACAGTGTCACCAGGCTCAGTGCTTGTCAGCTCATGAACCACCTCTGCAAGTCTCTTTTCCTCCTCTTCTGTCCACTTCCCTGAAAGAAGGAGATTGGCCAGATGCCTCCCAGCCCTCTCTCCCACAGACCTGGCTTGGCCTGTAGAGAGTGCAGTGAAACCTATTTCCACATAGAGCTTATTACAGCTTAATTCAAGTGGTCCTGTGCTAGGGAGTGTGTATATCTATTAAGCCAGTGAGATCTTACTATATGGTGAGGTCTCTGTACAAAACATAACTTCAAAGAATAACAACTCAAGTCACACTGAGAGCTCCATGGATACATGAGAAGAGCTTCACTGATGGCTTTGGAAATGTGGAGATTCCTTACTTTGCAGAAATGATACATTCAGAGAGGGCCTTTCCTCACAGGAAGGAGCAAGGAAGGTGAGGGGGTGATGCCTAACGATGCCCACCTTTTACTCAAACTTAGGTGAGAATACCTTGTCTTCCCACCACCCCAATTCTAGTCACTGTGAACAAATGGTGTATCATCTCATGTTAGTATTTATGTATGTTTTTACTCCTCTGTTAAAACTTATTCTTGATTGTTTAAAAAAATTGTACTGGAACGGAAAAATGTTTGAAAACTTCTTTCTGGTTTAAATTCAGTTATTATAAACCAAACCCCCAAAATGTCAAAAAGGTTACATTCCTGCTTCACTGAACAAGTATTTTCTGAATGTGTGTTATATGCTGGCACAGTTCTGCACACTTTGGATAGACACCTTTGCTCTCCTGTCAAGAATACTATGAAAAGATTAATACTGAGGTGGTGTTTCTTTGGAAAGAAACCAAAAAATTCTGTGTTCAGAATGCCAAAGAAAACAACCAAAACCACGGCGTAGGATGGAGTCTTCCAAATCATGCTAACAAGAGCTCTGCACTTAACAGTACATGCATGCTTGAATGCAGAGCTGTCATTCCTGGTTTGCAGACTAGGCAAGCCAGACACTGGTGCTCTCAGGCCTTGAGGAGATGGCAGGGCTGGAGGAGGTAAGGGGAGAGCAGTCTTGGCTGCTCTCAGTGGGGCAGGGATACAAAATCACACCTTAGGACACCTGCTCTTGCGAGCAAGTACATACTGTGAACCCTTCAGAGAAGAGCAGGGTGAAGGGAAACTGAGCATCTATCCTAACCTGTACTTAACAGAGGAAGCAAGGCTCAGCAAGGCTAAGTGACAATGGTAGTAGCATCTAGAGAAACTGCTGTTGTCACAGAGGCTTGACAAATGCCATCCCCAGTGCATTTATGTATTAAGATACATCTGCAGCCTGGCCTGGAGACTGAAATACATTAAGTCACCACTTAACATTCAAGTTGCCAACTTTCACAGATATGTAAGACTTACTATTGGCTTACGACTAATTCTTCCAGAATGGAACTTGTTCATAAATTGAGGACTTAATGTACCAATAATTATGTGTTTTTTAAGATGGAAAAACATACTTCAAGTTTGAGATAAGCAAAAACATACAAACCATTGGAACATAGATTTTTCCTAATTTGGATTTGCCTATAATTCAAGTTTTTCATAGATATGAGCTGATAAACTGTCATTAGTGTAAGTTTAGTGAAACGAGCCTAAATTAAAATTATTTCCCATTTATATAACTCATAACTACTTTAACTAGGACAATTGTGGTTGCTACAAAACCAAATCATGCTACACCCTAGTCCTTGGAAACCAGACACTGTTATGTGAACAATGTCTTTGCACATAAAAACACAAAGCAGATTAGATGGACCCAAATGTTAAGCTGAAAAGGGCAGAGTGGGTGACAACGTGTGAACTGCAGTGCCCAACAGTTCCATTGTCTCTGTGGGCCAGGACTTTGGCAGGTGGCATAGCGCCAAGGTGCACAGAGTACTTGGCACACACCCTGTACCTGGTGTACTCAGCACCTGGCATACGCAGTACCTGTGTTGCAAGTGTCCTTCATCAGCCGGCACCGGTCTTTGACGGAAGATGCGCTTCTCCCGAGCGCCGCCCCTATTGTGGCCCAGTCGTTGCCATGCTTTATCCGGAGCCTAGAACAAGAGTCTGCCAATCAGCATTTGGTTCAACTGTTTTTCTCCCTCTCAATTTCATCATTTATTCTTCATTCTTCTTCTTCCCACTTGAATGGTTTGGAAGTTGTGGGCAGCAATACTTTGAGAGCCAAAGTTTGAAAGTGTGGCCTTTTATTGGGGTCCACAGTTGTCTGTGGGTAAAAAAAACAACAACAACAACAAAAAAAAACAGGCAGCAATTGCCCTTTTCCTGGGTCAGAGAAGAAATAAGTAACTTGGATATGTGTTCAAAAAGACCAAATTTTCTTCAGATTATGACACCATCTCCCAGGCGAGCTCCGTGCTTCCCTTGGAGCAGACTCCTAATAGCTCTTCCTCACACTCTGCAAAGTGCCCAGAGCCTTGTGTCACCAACAAGAGCCATTCTCAATCTTTCCTCATGGCCCACATCACACATTAAACCATCCTTTATGACCCCACCTTGGTGAGGCAAACTGTGCTTCTTGAGATGAGCAGCCCTAGCAGGGTGAAATAATCTGAAGTCAGCCGAAAGTCACCACTTTACATCAGGGCCCGTTTTTGATCTTGGTATACAAACACCACCATTCAATTGTCAGTGCAACCAAAATCAGTGTCTAATCTCTGGCACCTCCATTAACGGCCAGAGGAAACAGAGACCCACAGCAGAAGGCAAGATCTGTGTGCTAGGGACACAGCTACTCTGTGTGGGTCTAGATCTGATAACCAAGCTAACTGGCAGAGCTAAATTATTGCTGCCAAAAACCTCAAGTGTTCAAGTTAAAATGTTTAAAAACATAAGACAAAAAGCAAACAACAGAAAGAATAAATGAAAAAATTTAAAACTTACTCCTTCAGCTTCTCAATTTCTTCAGGTGTATATCTAGAAATTCAGAGAAAGTTTTTTTTTTTTAAAATCAGTTAAAATAAGGAATGATAAAAATCGTAATAAAAATCAGGATTTCATTTAGGGAGCTAAATGTTAGTAAGTCCACATAAAGTAACCCATTTTAAGTGAAACACTAAAAGTTAAATGCTTCTATCTTCTTAATTAAAAATAGCAACTACTTTTAGTTATTGTAAAATTAAGCAATGTACAATTTTGCTTAGGAACATTTAACATTTAAAGCATTTATCTGTTCCAGTGTTGCCTCTTTACTTCAAAGTTGGGTTTAGGCACTCTGAAATTATAATTAATCCAAATTTATATTTTTTTTGTAAAATGCAGCTAAAAAGAAAAACTTATGGAAAATTTTCTTAAGGCAATGAAAAAATTAAAATTATTTTCATTGCCTATAACCAGGCATATACATCTGATATACTGTTGCCCATTATTTCAATGCAGCCAATGAAATGTTTTCTCAAACTGTCATTTAAAATTAGGAATGGCTGTTTACTTCTTTTGAGAGCAGGTCTTGTTTCTGAGCTCTGGCTGGCCTCAAACTGTGATCCTGCTTCAGCTTTCTGTGCAGGACAGAACTGTAGAGCAGTATGTACTGCTCTCTTGTTAAGCACTTGATGGTACATGGAAGGTTTATGAAAAGCTAACAGGACATTCCTTTGTCATTGTGGTAAGAGATATTTAAATCACTTCAACTTTGAGATGCCCTCACATTAGCATGCTGCTGAGAGCTACAAGGAAAGTTGTAGACTCTAAAAGATATATCACTGTCATCTAAGCTTCCCAGAGACACAGTGTGTCAGTTTTCACGAACTAAGCGCTACACTGAAGCTTAATGATGCCTCTACATAAACACTACAATGTGATGGAACTCTTAAACACTGCTTCTAGAAATGTATTTACTCTGGTTTTATTTTTTAAAAAATCACTGACTACTAATGTTATACTATTTTTTTTTTTTTTTTTTTTTTTTTGGTGGAACTGGAGATTGAACTCAGGCCCTTGCACTTGCCAGGGAAACGCATACTCTACTGAGCCATCTCCCCGGCCCCCAATAATGTTACACTGTTAAAGTAAGAAAAACTACTACCAATGAATTCAGAGTTCTTTTTAACACTCCTACATATTTAACCACTTATTCTTTATTTTGGAGCAGACTTTGGTATATGAAGTGTACCAAGTCTGCCATTTAGCCTAGAGAAGTGATTCAGACTAATTTCTAAATGAGGCCTTATTATAATAAGGTTTTACCATATTCACAACAGAGACCTGGAGTGTAAGTATAACATAACTCATAAGCTATCTCCAGTTAGGCTTAATTATCCCTGTACTTAAAAACATGACAGTTCTGTAAATATTTCCCTAATGAATGAAAACATGCAGCATTACAAGCTTTCATACTTTCCCACATGGTTTCTGTCATCATACATGCGAAGCACTCTTCTATAAACTGCAAACAAAGGCCGGTTCAGACCCCATGCTATAGTCCTGTAGAAATCTTTTCTTTCGTCTTTTGACATCTCAAAGATGATTTCTGTAGCATCTTTTATTCCGCGTGCCTAAATGGGTTACATTTCTTTGATTTAGGGATTTCTGATAAAATGCATATACTATGCTTTTAAAACTTGTTTCAATGTTAAAGGTCATCGATTACATTTAGCAGAAGAATATATTGCTAATAAAGTCAACTGTAAGCATTAAAATATTGTAAAAACAAAAAAATGACACAGGCTCCAAAAACAAATCATTTTAAATTTGATTTTTGTTATTTTCTTTTAAAAATCATTAAAAAATGAAAGAAAATAAGAGCAAAATTATTGGGAATTAAAGTACTGAAAAGATCAATGAATCAACAAACTGGTTCTTTCCAAAGATATGTTAAGATTAAAATTCAAATAATAAACTTCTGGCAAAAACTTTAAAAGGCAAATACTAGAAATAAGAAAAATGGAGCCTAAATAGTCACTACAGGGATTCAAGAATTAAGGAACATTATAAACAATTTTATAGCAGTAAGTTTGAACAAGTAGAATGAATCAACTCCTAGAAAGTCAATCTACCAAAGCTTTCTTTTCTGTGAAAGAAAATCAAGTAACCAAAGACCAAGAAAAAAGCTTAATTAGTTATTAATAATCTTCCTACAGGGAAAACATCAGGTCTAGTAACATCATAAACTAAATTCTACCATTCCCAAGTAAAGAAAACAATCAGATATATTTCACTGGTCTCTTTATCAAGCCAGCACAAGCACAGTAGCAAAAGCAGACCAAGACAGTTGCAGAGAACAATTTCCAGGCTGTGTGCATTCACTAACATGCTGCACAGCACAGCACATCAAAACACAGCAGTAATGAAAAGTTACACACCCCAGCAAAAAGGACTATTGAAAGAGTAAGTCTGTGTCAGTCAGAAAAATCTCAGTAGATGTGGAGAAAGCATCCACAAAATTAAATGTTCATATATGATAAAACTCAGCCAATTAGAACATGCTAACCCGATTAATGAAAAATATAGATTGGAAAATAATCATTTGTAGGTAATATATGTAGAAACTTGATAATTACACAAAATTAATTTTAAAAGGCATTTTAACAAGGTTGCAAGACATTACATTTTTATAAGTTTATAAATATTTTAAGTTATCTTATAGCAATAACATTAAGAGCACCATGATTAAATTTTAGGCATATTATGGTGTCTTATGGAGAATATAAAACGGATACAATTAATATTAAAGAGGCCTGGGGAAGACAGCTCAGCAGTCTAAGTGCCTGCCTGGCAAGCACAACGAGTCTCATTCAATCCCTGGCACTACATGCCATGCCAGCCCCAAATCCCAGATGTGCCATGCCAGCCACCAAAACCAGGCGAGGTGGCACACACTTGTGATCCCAGTGCTGAGACAAGATCACTATGAGTCCAAGCTGTGTAATGAGACTGTACCCAATAAATAAATCTTCAAAAAAAAAAAAAAAAAAGGATTTTTCATCCTATGCAAGCTGATGCTAAGTTTCTGCCACAAACTAAAAGGCCCCAAGAAGAGTTAAGTTCTCAATAAACGCCCCAGAAGATGGGACCCGTGGGTGTTTGTTCCACAGTGCACTCCACAAGGCATCAGACAGCACTTCATCACTAAGCCACATCCTGGCCGATACGGAAACTTCTGAAGACAGCATCACAATAGTATATAGGTAACAAACAGAAGCTCAAAACAAATTAGAATAGTTAATGTGAAAAAACAAAACAAGCAAACAAAAAACTTGGTGGAAGCTTGGTTTAGAACAGACATGATTGATGGGGAAAAGGACTGACCCAGGGCAATGCCAGGATATGGTCATCCACATCAAAAAAGAAACACTAAAGCCTTAACACTCACAATGGAAATAAAATCAGCATGAAAGGCTGGAAAGTTACAAAGTGTGAAAAGTTATAAAACTTTTATAAGACAACACACTTTGTACCTTTTATATAGGAAAAAAGATTTCTTAAACAAGGACACAAAATAACAGTAAAAATATGATAAACTTGACAGTGAAATGGGAAAATCATTAAACTGGGGGCAAGAAAATTATAATAAAACTAACAAATTCAGTATACAACATACATAAAGAATGCCTAACTTTCCCTGGCACAACATGCCATGCCAGCCCCACCCCTAGGTGTGCTGAGCTGGTGATGGAGTCTGGGTGTGATGGTGCACACCTGTAATCCCAGCACTAGGGAGGCACAAATCAGGAGGATCACTACAAGTCCAAACTGTGTACTGAGACCCTGCACACACACACAAAAAGTTTAACTAAAGAAAAAGAAGTTCACAAGAAAACTAGTTTAAAAAAAAAAAAAAAAAGGGAAAAAAAAGTCCTTTTTTAAAAATGTATGATCTGCAGGGTAAAAAAAAGTCTTTGAAAAAAATTTTTAAAAGACAGGTAAGCATACAAAAATATAAAAATGTTGTGTGCCAGTCTTCTCAAATTTCATGTATTGCAAACATATATCCATGAAAATGTTATCAGAGAAATATAAATTAAAGCTATAATGAAATACCATTAATGAAACACCAGCTTGTGAAACTAGCAAGAACATGTAAATAAGTACTAACTGTGGAATTGGTAACTTGTATATTTGCACTGTGTAATATAGCTAACAAATCAAGAGGAGATGGGTATCAAATTCTTAACATTGAGCAAAATAAACAACTTACATAATACCTTGAGAACATACGTGGGTATTTATGACATACACTTTAAAACCAGATAAAATTAAAAATTACATTGGTATGCATTTTAGATATTTTTAGAATGTGTGAAACTTTCCAGGAAAAAGTCTCTAGATTCTAGAATCTTTTCTTCAATTCTCGGTTATGTGATTTCAAGGCACTATGATGAATGACAACCACACAGTGATGCCTCTTCTGTTTACCATTATTTTTTGTGTGTGTGTGTGTGTGGCACTTATTCTCTAAATACAGAATATATGATGTTTAATTAGAACTGTCTAAAGTTTAAAAGCATTTTCAGAAGAGCACAATAAGCACAGTCAAGGTCAGTGCATCTTCAGGATGTTTCCCAGTTCAGCCCATGCTGTGACTTGCCCTGTGCTCTGAACACTTGCTCTGGAGCTCCTCCCCCTGCTACTCAGCAGCTCTGGAGGGAGGAACGACAATTGTGTAGCAGTAGTCATCAATGCCCTGTACCCCCTGGTCCCTTGTTCACGCCTCTCTCCTCGACTACTAAGCTGGAGGTTCCTGGTGATCACTTCAGCACCTAGACAAGAAACCATCTCAATACCCCAAATCCAGGAGTGCTTTTTTCTATCATCTCACCTAAAACCATGGCTAGCATTTTCCAGGTTTAACTAATGCATTTGTGACAGGTAGATGGCTTTTAATGTACTTCTGGATATATTTTCATTGTCCACTAATTTTGTTTCTCTCTAAATAAAGCTGGTGGAAGACTTCAAATAAAAATTGCCTGAGAAGGCAGTTATCATAGGAGGCACAATACACATATACATATCACACACCAAGGGAATGGTCAAATAAACACCACATCAATGTCCACACCACCTCCAGATGCTCCTATGCAGTCTAGCACCATAGGGAAGTCTGCAAAAGACTTCCAGGAGAAAAGGATGGATCTGTCCCCCACTGGCCTCACCTAACTAAGCCCCCAGCTCTGCTTCACAATTTGAGCTCCTGCTGCTGCTGTCAGGCACAGCCATCATTCTCTGGCCCAGCCTTAGAGGGCACACATCTTGAGTTGCGCTCTGCACCTTGCTCCTCTGCACACACACATTGTGCCCTGGTCATTCCTCTCCAGAGACTGAGTTGCAACCCTTGCTCTTCAGAACTTCCCCCAGCTGTTGCAACCCCAAGAACACACTCTTCTTTTTCTGACTCGGGCAGTGTAACTCAGAGCCAGAGAGCCTTGTTTCCCTCTTCACTTGTCTTCAAAGGGATTATAAGCTTTGCAGAAAAGCTTATATACATTAAAGGAATTCTTGCATCTAGTGCCTCAAAATACTATGTTCAAAGCACACTGAACAAGAGAACTAAGCTAGCAAGAAAGAAGCCTGAATATGAGTATAAACTAAAACCTTTCTATAAAAGGACTCATAAAATATATATTCAAAGAACATGCATACTTTAGGCTTTATGTGGATTTGTGAGACAGGGTCTCACCATGTGGTTTAGACTAGGCTTAAACTCACAGTCCTCCTGCTTCAGCCTCCCAAGTGCTAGGATTATAACCTGCACCACTATGCCTAGCACCTTAAGACTTTAGGTAATATAATCTATATCCTGATTGAAAAGCCAACAAAGCCAAAAATACTGAAGAAACTACACTATAATGATATACTTTAGAATTATTAAACCATAACATATTAATAGATCACTGTTACAAAAATCAGTGAGAAGCTCTGAGAAAGTTCACATAATGCTTATGTATTTCAGGAAATAAATTAGTGAAAAATAAATATATCAAAAATACCTTAAGATAGCGTTCAATATTGTTCATCAAAATATCTATTTCTTCCTTGGACCACATCCCTTGTTTCCATTTATGACCTTTAAAAGAAAACAAATATTTTTAAAAAATGTTACGCCTCAAGAAAAATAAAATACTAATGATTTGCTTTGTGATTATCAGCTGAAATACAACATAGCAAATTTAACTGCTCATCCATCTGAAATCTGAAAACGCCACAATTACTGGTTCTAGAAACTCTGTTTTTTATGTAGAAATATACTTTATTTTAGGCTGGGGAGATAGCTCAGTAGTCTAAGTACCTGGCTGGCAAGCATAAGAACCTGAGTTTGATCCCTGGTACTGCACTGTGCAGGCCACTGAAATTGGGTGTGATAGTACACACCTATAATTCCAGCACTAGAGAGGGTGAGAAAAGAGGATCACTACAAGTCCAAGCTGCATAGGAAGACCCTGCACCATGTTTATTTATGACAGGGTATACAAGGTCTCACTGTGCAATGCTCTTATTTACAGCCTCCCAAGGGCATGCCCAGTCTCAATCACTCTCTCAGCATGCCCTGGTGGCGGGGCTGGCATGGCAGGCGGGGCTCCTGGCCCGTGTCTGCCTAAGCAGGTACTTTAATCTGCTGAGCTACTTGGCCAGCTCTAAAAACATTTTTTTAAAATTAAAAAATATATAAATAAATTCTACCCATGTATGTGGGTAGCACATGCCCATAATCCCAGCTACTTAGAAGGCCAAGGTAAGAGGTCTGTAATTTCAAGGCCAGTCTGAGCAACTCAGTGAAAACCTGTCTCAAAATTAAAAGAAAAAAAGAAATTTTACAAGTGGAAGAACATTTACACAAGTTTCTAGGGCAAGATAAACATAAGTCACTGTACACTGAGTGAACAATGCATTTCCAGGGTATTCACTGAGAATAACCAATTGCTCATCTCAGCATCCTCCCTCAAGCTTGCTGTATCCCACCTCCCTGGCTACTCTTCTCAGCTTAGCTACACTATGAAGTAAGCACTGCTATTTTAACCGGCTAAGCTGCTTTCAGACCAAACTTCTAACATTCATAAGCAGTAACTGTATGGTCTTTTAAATGCCACCTCTATATAATCGACTTCCTTCCCTCCCTCTTCTTTCTAGGGTACTGAGGACTGAACCCAGCCAGGGCTTTTGTGTTAAATTACATCTCCCACCCTTTATTATTCTGAGATAAGATCTCCCTAAACTACTGAGTTGCAGGAGCTGGACTTGAACTTTGGATACTCCTGTCTTGGTCTCCCAGAGTGCTAGGATCACAGATGTGTGCCACCCCACACATCTTGTTATTGGCTCAAAATTTAATGAAACAAAATCTACATTGTATCAGAAACAGAAAAATGACAAAAAAATGCTACTTTCTGAGCTTACTGCAAAGACACTCAGAGAAAAGCTTAATCAGAGAAATGCAGGGATTTTCCCTAGTTAAGTGGGTGAGGAAGGCCCAATGCAGAACTTTATGAGCCCTATTTTCTCCATTATTCACCACTGTGCAGTATACTTCTGAGAGCTCCATACCTTTGTTAGTTAGAGAATCCTTATCTTCTTTAGTTGTAAACCACGCTTGGCTAACTGCTGAAACTTCCTCATTACCCAAGGAAGAGATTTCATCTAGTTGCTCATTCTGCAAAATCTTAAAAAAGTATATAAAAATGTTAACACTTAACTTGATTCACCTTTGTGTATAATGCCAAGCATAATAAAACCAATACAGAAATACAAACCCACTTTTTAGATACAGCAAAAATACATTCAATTTACAGCACACAAATATTCCTTGCTTTATGATGGCAGCATAATGACAATATTGTTGGCATTAACATAGTATGACCCTTAGTCATACTACTAACAAAAACTGTATTAGTAGCTTCCATTTATTATGTGGACCAACCATGAATCAAGTATTTAAATCAATACAAAATATCACAAAGGCATTTGTGGATCTATGCAACATGAGCTTAGACACACAGCTGTGACCAGTTCCAAAGTAGGAAATGAAAATACTAGGGTTGGGTATTACAGCTGGTTAATGTCCTCATAGGTAGTCTGCTACTTAAGTTATCAACAGTGATTTATAATTTCCTGTTAAAGAGTTTGCAAGATACAGCACATTACAGTCCTGTCTGCTTACTTTTGATAGGTAACTTTATGCTCATCCACTTCTGGTGCTGATCCAGTCAAAGCTCTATGGTACTTGCTACTGCAGCTCAAGCCACCTTTTGCATAATTATCACCAGGTAGATTTTCAACTAGATACACCTAATCTAAGCTCTGAAGGACAAAGCTGCTCCTAGAAGCAGAGCTGGTCCTATTTCATGGGAGCAATAGTTCAAATGAGGTAGCTTCCTCAATGATGCTGCCATGACAGGGACAAGCCTAGCCCAGACAGATGAGGAAAGGGAAGAGCTTCCCATCTACTCTCAATTCAGTTTCACCCTGAAGTGCTAAGCTAAGGGTTGTTCTGGCTGGAGGTGAGTCCTTAAAAGACATGAATGCATGAGATTAAGCAGGAACTACACTTCTAATCTGAGGGATTGGAACCCATCTTACTCAGAAATAGATAAGCTGTCAGTGAACAACCTATGTAAAAGAAAAGAACATGTCTCTATTGTTGCTGTTATATTTTTATATCTATATTTATGGAAGTGTTTTTAAATTCAATTACAAAGGGCTGGCCAAACAGCTCAGTGGATTAAGGGGCCGGCTGTGCCAGCCCTACTCCTGGGGTGAGCTAAGAGGGTAACTGAGACTGGGCGTGGTAGTGTGCACCTATAATCCCAGCCAGCTCTTGGGAGGCTGTAAGCAGGTGGATCACTATGAATCCAATCTAGTAGTGAGACCCTGAACACCCCATAGACCCTTTCCTAAAATACAAAATAAATAAATTCAATTACAAATAACTGCAACGTCTGAAATGTTTTACAGTCCTATATCCCTGTACTTGTTTTATGGTCTTAATTTTTTATAACTTTTAAATACTTAGACATTTATATACCTAAGAATTGAGACAAACTGGTTGGTATCTTCAGGCCTCTTGGATTATGTCAATGACAATTTTTTAAAGCTGTGACATAAGAATTGACATTTGTATGGGGCTGGGGGAATGGCTCAGTGGAATAAGTGCTTCCCTGGCAAGTGCAAGGACTTGAGTTCAATCCCTGGTTCCGCAAAAGAAAAAAAAAAATGGCATTTGTAAAGGGTGAACTTTACAAATGAGAACTATCAGGAGACTGTGATATAGCACACACACTTAAATTGTAATGTAAAAATACAACTAGACAGTATCTTAAATTAATTGGATGGATAAATCACCATTTTCCAAAGTATGTCTAAATATATTGCACAGCCCATTTCATGTCCCTTAGGAATAAGCCCAAAATACTGATTAACTATTACCTTTGGATACTTAATGTCTTCTGCCTCAAATTCCTGATGACAATTTACAGTTATTATACAGTACACAGGTATCAGGTAATTCAGATATCAGACAGGCAGTATATTCAGCACTGTTAATAACAAATGAGTTTGTTGGGTAGAAAAGGAGACTTAGATATGCTTAAGGGTACCTGTTTGCATATCTTTTGCAGTGTTTTGCCTAACTTTTCACAATTTTATGTATAAATCTTTTTCTTTTTCTCTCTCTTTTTTTTTGTGGAACTGGGGATTGAACTCAGGCTCTTTACTGAGCCATCTCCCTGGCCCCAGTACCATGTATAAATCTTGAACTTATACTTTAATTAATATACTATTAATATTTGAGAGCTAGTTGCAGGACTTCATGTCTATAATATATATAAGACAGAAATGTAAAAGTAAGTATTCAATCCACTCATGACCTCTTAAAACCAAACATGGAATACACTGGGACTTGAAAGCTTCTCACTTTTCAAGCTAGTCTCATGACTGGAATGTACTATAGTACGTTAACTACTGAATTATATCAAAAGGCTAAATTTAGTTTATGACAAAAAAAACCAGTAAGAAGCATATTTTCTGCATTTTTAAACTATGCTGACTTTCAAAATACAACCTACCAATATCTTGTTAAACAAATATTAGACAGTATTGAAAATTTTTACACACTAAAATGGCATTAAGAAGCCAAACATTAAGCCATAACTTATTTACTCTTTGACATTAGGCAAAACAAAAGACAAAAACTTACAATTTAGGTCTAGCACTGCCACTACTTAATCTTTTTTTTGGTCTTTTTGAGGCAGGATTTCACTGTGCATTTCAGGCTATCCTTGAACTCACTTTGTATCCCAAGCTGGTCTCAAGATCATAGCAATCTTGCCTCAGCCTCCCCAAGTGTTGGGATTGCAGGCGCGTACCACCATGGCCAGCACTACTTAAATTTTATAATAAGCAACTTGACTTACTCCTCCTGAAACTGCTTTTGGAACTATTTGGAAGTTTATTATTGAAAGGTTCTCAGTGCACACATGAGATGTCCTTAGACACATACCATCTGGAAACTACTATACTTCTTAAACAGTCATTGTAATGCTTAAAAAACAATTCTGTAACAGCTCCATTTCAAAAATATATTAGTAAATATTTTATGATGAAATGAAGCAAAAGGGTAAGCTACTAAAAATGAGAAGCACAATTAGCTAGAGATAAGCTTGTAAGTAGTGCAGATTTAAGTAGAACTGATGACCTTTGGCAGAAGTAACTTAGCAAAGGCTCATAATAAAAAACTAAAGAATAATGGCAAGAAAACCAGAAGGCATTGATTCCTAGCCATCCTCTTATCCTACAAGCACCAAAGGGAGAACACTATAATGACTGCTGCAGGAGAACCACATGACCCACTGTGGTTTCTAGACACGGACCACTTCATGAGGACTATCTGAAAAGTCCGCTTCCGTACTCTTGTGGGAAACTTGAAATCTGAGTGTAATGATGCATCTTACCTCTACTTCATGACTGCTACTCTGTCAAAGCATGTTATTATTTCATTACCTATTCCTCTCTGGAAGCCAGTGAAAAGCTGTACTATACCTGGATCTGTGTTACAGTTCCTTCAGAAATCTCATCATCTGCCACCTCTGCAGTCGCAGTCATGGTCACCTCAAAGCTCTGATCATTTTCTGAAACTTCAAGAAAAGAATAGTTCATTTCCAGAATGTAAACAGGATTTAATTATCCTAAAAGCATCCAAGGCAGAAAATGTGATCATATATTGACATGCTATCAATGCATCCCTATGTCTACATACTCATTTGCTTAATACTGAGCATCTGATTTATAGTATGTCTCACTTGGGCGCTGGGGAGAGGGCAGTGAGATGCAATGCAGCCAGCATTTGGCCACCCAACAACTAACCTTCCCCTTCCTGCTGCACATCATGAGTAGCTCATCTCAGCGTCTCTCCAATTCCCCATGCTATCCTTTTCAAACTCCATCAGCCACACTACCCATCCCATCAGCTTCACACATGAACAGAACATGCAACACCTGCTTTCTGTACCCTGACTGACTTCAACCAAGACCACTTTCTCCAGTTCCATTCATGATTTTACAAACAGCAGGACTTTGTTCTTTCTAGGACCTTCTGCTATCTATACACATTTTCTTTGTGCAAGCATCCACTCATGGACACTAAATGGACTCCAAACAGTGGCCATTGTAATAGGCTGCCACACACCAAGTGCAGACACTACCCCAATTCAGTTCATACACACAGAAGCTCTACTCTTTGAAGAGCTCCAGTTTCCTCAGTAGCTATACTCATCTACATACTCATCAACAGAGTACACGAGCATCTTTTTGCATGTTTGTTAGCATTTGTTGTCTTTTTGATTATAGCAATTCCAACCAAGCTGGGACATCTTTGTTATTAATGATTGGGTTAGATTTTCTGTGCCTTCACAGTTAATTTTAGTAGAATATTATGTATCTACACATGTATCCATTTTCCTAGGTTTTGTTTATAATATAGTTGTTCCTAATGATCTTCTTATTTCTGCCCTAATATCATTTCTTTCCTTCTAACTTTGGCTTGTATATCTGCTGGATTTCTTTCAGATCATAAATTATTTTCCTACTTTTGTAGGAAATAATATTAAAATAATATTTTAAATTCTTGTCTAGGTGATATATCAGTTTCCTTCTTGTTGGGGTTGGTGCTTAGGAGCTCTTGTGATCCTTGCAAGGCATCCTGTGACCTTGCGTTTTCCTGTCCCTATATTCATACTTTAAATTTGGTTGGGCCAGTTATCTCTACCAATTTTATAGACTCTCTCGTGAGTTGGTGTCCCAGAGTGCTGACTGGGTGTGACTTCGGTTCTGGTTCCAGGCAGGTCCAATAGTTTGGAACCTGTACAGTTCTCTTGCTGAGCGCACAGGGGCCCCACAACCTAGGTTCCAGGGCCTGAGCAACTGTCCCTCTGAGCTGAGTAATGTGCTGGGAGCAGAGTAATATGTGGGACTACCAACTCTTTCCCAGTGCTGCTCTTGCAATGATGGTGGGTAAGCAGACTTCACACTTTTATGTAATTAAAAAAAAAATATTGAACTTTACTAAGTTGTTTTTTTCAATATACTTAAAAAAAAAAAAAGTAAATACTTTGAACCTACTTCTTAAAAAATTCAGACTTCTTGTTAAGTATTAGCTCCAAACAGCTCAGGTGCCTCTGTGATAACACATCTATGTTATCATAGGTAAATGACAGTTTCATAGCACAATGTCTGAACATGTGATCACAAACAAGGTGCTCTACTTTAACCAAACTAATCAAACAGTCATAATTTATACCACTATAATCACTCAAAATTCTATTTTGGGAAATACATAGAAATGTATGTGCAGGTAAACTACAGGCAAAATGAATCAAAGATTTAAAGATTAAAAAACAAACAGTAAATCTCCTGGAGGGAAATGTAGATGAAAATCTTAGACACGGGGCTAGGTAGAAAGCTCATAAACAGGAAATATGTCAAACAATCAATAACTGGGACCTCATCTCTGAACATCAAAAGAAATCAACAACAGATTAAAAAGAAAACCCACAAACTGGGAAAAAAATTATAGCCAACCGTCCTTCTGACAAAGGCTTTCTATCTAGAATATAAAGAATTAAAAAACGTCAGGCCTCCCAAATTCAACAACCCAATCCAATAATGGGCATCTGAGATGAATATATACTTTTCAGATGAAGAAATACAAATGGCAAATAAATATATTAAAAAAACCTTCAACATCATTGGTCATTAAGAAATGCAAATTAAAACAACACTGAGATTCCAAATCTGCTTTAGAAAAATTGGCTATCAAGAAGTCAGCCAGTAACAAATGCTAGAGGGACTATAGGAAAAAAAGGAACTCTTCTCCATTGTTGATGGGAGTGTAAACTGCTACAACCTCTACAGAAATCAGTGTGGAAATTCCTCAAAAAGGTAGGATTGGAGGTCCCATTCAAGCCAGCCAATCTCTTGCTGGCTATCTTCCCAGAAGAATTAAAAACATACCCCAAACCATCCAGCAGAAAAGTATAAAAGTATAAAACTGAAGTATACATCGTGAGCCCATAATATTAAGCTGAGCTGTAAATGGATATGGTCGACAATTTCTCTGAATAACTCCCTATGGTTGCAGAATGCTGGACTGTGTTGGACTGTGGTGTCGAGTTCAAGCACCTAAGGTAGTTGAATGTCAATGGAGTGCCCACTTTTGACAGGTGTAGACAAAGGAAGGGTTGTAGAAAGAAAAAAATCATGATGTGTGTGTATAGACAGTACAGTTGGGATAGATAACGCTGTGCTTCTACATAATTCTATGATAAGCAAGATCTGCACTAATGTTGGTTGGACAGGTAAACCTGTTATGTTGGCTTTTAGTACTATGGTCATCCACTAGGTAAATAATTATTGAATTTTTGATATAATTCAGCTATAAAAAAACCTGTAAATACAATATCATGTATGCACCTTGTACAATACCAAAACGTTATGAAAACAGTTTGCAATGTATTAATTCATCGACTCTGTATGGTTAAGGTGGTTTGAAACTGTCTGATTGACATTTGTATTTTAATAAAATAAAAATAAATGGAAAAAAAAAAAATACCCCAGCAATATATGTGCACTTATGTTTACAGCAATGCAATTTGTCATAACTAAATTTTAGAAGCAACCCAAAATGCCATCAAACTAAGGAATGGATAAAGAAGATGTGGTACTTTTATACAAAAAAATATTATTCAGATATAAAAAAAAGGAATAAATTTGAGGCTTTTATCAGTAAATGGATGCAACTAGAGATCATACTCTTAAATGAAATAAATCAGACCCACATTTGCAAAACTCATATTGTCACCTTAGTGTAAGAACCTGAAAGAGTAAATAAAATCTGAACGGTACAATAGATACTATGAAAATGGAATGAACTTGTTCAAATGGAAAGAATTACTGAGATGAGGAGGACAGGAAAGGGAGGAGGGGAGATATATCTATGTATGTAAGCAGAATGATTCAGATAATTATACTGTGGATTTCTGCTGTTCTATGGAGTTCTTTTTTTTTGGTCTCCTCTTCTCATTTTTCCCTGTCCTTAATTTCTTCTTTTTTTTTTTTTTCTGCAATACTGGGAATTGAACTCAGGATGCCGTGCTTACTGAACTATCTCCCTGGTCCTCTCCTTAATTTCTTATAACATTTTTTTTCTTCTGTATTTTTTTTTTTTTTTTGCATGCAAATCTCTGGTAATCTGAACAACTAATTTGAAGACAACCCTATGCAATATAATAAATACTGTCAAGTTCATACATATTATTCCACTTAGTGAAACTCTGCAAAGTTAAGTCAGTCAACAGCTTAAAGTCACAACATAATAGCAGTCACATTAGGACAGAACTGAAAATATACATAAATCATAAGTAGAAAGAGCTAATTTAATTAAAAAAATGTTGTGCTAAAAAAGACAAAGAGTCAGTACTCAGACACGGTAAAGCTCTTTTCTGCACTGAGAGTGCCAGGAGCAGTCCTACATTCACACACAAGCACAGCCTACAGTGTCCAACCTGGCTCTACAGAGCTACCACTCTTGAACAGGCTTCAATACCCTTCTATGCATATCAGAAATAATCAAATGTTGCAATTGGTATGTTACAGTCCCTTGCCAGTGTTACTCCACATGAATTCCCTTACAACCTAGTATACTCTAAAAAATATTGACATAAAAACATGAAGCTATTTGAAGGGTTTAGAAACATACTCAGTGATACAGTATTTGCCTATCATGTAAAAACCCAGGGTTTGATCCCCAGGAATGCAAAAATAAATAAAATAAAATAAAAAATTTTAGTGAGAATAAACAAATCAGCCATTTATCACAGCTCCATGCAGTCATGCACTATACAGAAGCAGCAGTTATAACACCAAAGTTACGAGTATAACCTGTAACAATCAGAATGCTTGGATATGATCTTTAAGAAGTTATTCTATCTCTGTGCATGTCAAAATCTAAGGAACAGGAATGATAATGCAAGTACCTACTGCACAGCATGCTGTCTTAATTCAAGGTAGATACCATTCTTAGGGGGAAGTAATAAAATCTTTCTGTGATGTTGCGGACTGAACCTAAGGCCTTTACACTAAACTACATCCCTAGTCCCTCTTTCTTAAAATTTTTACTTTCAGATAGGGTCTCAATAACTCCCTAAATTGCCTAAACTGGGCTAGAACTTATAATTCTCTCACCTCGCTCTCCAGAGCACTGGGATTACAAACATAAATTACTGTGCTCAGCTACAAATTTTGCTCTTTACAAATAAAACGATGTACAAACAGCAATTTAAAAAATACACAGAAGAGAGTACAATGAGCCAAAAAAGGGGGGTGTCTAAAAAGTTTCTTTACGAAGCCTGTAAGAAGTTGAGAGAATTTTTTAAAAGCTGAGATTAAATAGACAATAAGAAACACTGACAGCAAGGATGGGGAACTTTTGAGAACTTTCAATGATACACACCACCCACTTTAGCACATGCACCATAGGTTCATTGCCTCTGGCTTAAGAGCTATGTCTGGCACATAAAATAAGTTAAAAAGAGGCTCTGGGATTACATTAAGAGTTAAAGTTTACCAAAAAATGGCAAGTCAGTCTTGTGCTAGCTTGAATGTGATTTAAAAAGGGGATTCTTGGCTCCTAACACACTGTGACTTACGTGGGAGTGCAACAACTGATATGCAAGGTGCAGAGTCATCAATGCTCTGGTCATCCTCTGATGACAAACATAGCCTCTTGTGCGGAGGGTCGCTGCTGTCTTCTGAGTCTAACTCATCAGCTTCTAATGAAAGAGAAAATCAGTTAGCTGAAGAAAAAGTCAAAATTTCAAACCAATAAAGAAAACAAACCTCCAACTAGTAAAAACTGACAACTTCTTCTACATAAGCTAAGCCTATGCCAACTGTAGATTTGCCTCCCATGTGTATACACAGACAAGGGTTGGATAGCTGGTTTATTCACATATGTACTGCAAGCCACATGTACTCTCAGTGGGAATAGAACAATGACGACTGCCCTGGCTGCAAGAAACCAGAGTGCAGTGGAGACAACTGAGACCACAATTCCAAAACAGCACTGTGGAAGTTATGAAAGAATGGCGAAGGTGTTGTGAGTGCACAGAAAAGGTGTACATAATTTCGACTGGAAGCACAGGAAGCTTTGCTGAAAGAGGGATCTTAACCCTTGGAATGATTATTCTTCCTGGCAGTAGGAGTAATATGTACAGAACCAAGGAACATATGGGAAGCTTTAAAACCAGTGCAATGATCAATTTTTGTCAGCTATTTGAAAACTGAATTAAAAGTAGGAAGGGCCAGCAAGATAGCTCAATGAACTAAGTGCTTGCTTAGGTAAGCGCAGGAACTAGGATTCAATCTCTGGTACCACATGTCACACCAGCACTGCTCCCAGGCGCACTAAGCTGGCCACCTAGCCTAGTTCAGGAATGGTGGCACAGTCCTATAATTCCAGTGCTAAGGAGGCTGAAAACAGGAGAATCACTACAAGTCCAAGCTGCACAATGAGACCTTGTACCAAATACGTTAAAAAAAAAAAATTAGAGCTTGGAGGCTGGCTTAAAAGCTATTAGAATTACTCAGATAACAAAAACGATTTAAACTAAGGAGTCAACCATCAATACATCTTCACAATGAAATAAATTTGAAACAAAACTTATTCCCCTACATTTATGATTTGGGACACTTATTCAAAAGGGAAAAAGTAAAATAGCATTAGAAAGTACGTGAAAAAATTGTTTTGGATCCGTGAAATTTAAGGTGACCACAGGAACGTGGTAGCACATGCTTGTTATCCCAGCACTCTGGGAAGCTGAGGCAGGAGAATTGTAAATTCAAGCCCAGCCTGGGAAACTAAGGGAGACCTTGTCTTAAAATTAAAAAGTGCCAGGACTCAGCTGTGTGCAAAGGTGCTGGGCTCTGTCCTTAGTACTGCAAAAATCAAGACCCAACAACCAATCTCTCCCAAACTGAATGAAACCCAGAAGATATATTATGAAAGAAGACAACAGAACTGTATCAGTAAAGATGATTTTTTTTTAAACTCACAAACGTCAAGACATTGGAATCTTAAACCATCACAAATGAACATATATAATTGTAGACAGTTTCATAAAATTTTGTAAGTTTCCAACAAAAGTCTGTCAGTATTGGCAAAAGTCTTTCTACATTTTCTGACATTAAATACAATGCTGCCATCAAAAGGTATAGAGAAGCTTATGAGAGTTCATCAACATCTGAAAACTCAAATAGGTTGTGTTTATAAAACAGCCACCAGGTTAGTAAAGGCTGAAATTTATGGTAAATTTAAAATAAAAATCATGAATTTAGATCAATACATGATTCAAAGAGATCATTCATCTTCTAGCTGCACTGTCTACAGCAATCACAGGGTGGACAGTAACATGGAACCCAGCAACCCCAGGTCTACAGACCCATCCAGAATCCAGGCAGGCAGACCACAAGGCCTGCACTATCCTACCATGCTGAGGACAGTGGAAGATGAGGTTCCCGTCAGTGTCCTGTGTCAGCGTCACAGAGTTCACAGTCTCGACTGTCACTGTGTCAGAGTCCTCTTCCTCTGTGCTCATACTCAAATCTGCAGGAACAGGTTCCAGGTCAGGGTCTGGAACTTCCAGACAGGAAAAACACTGAGTTGCCTCATACCTGCCCCCACCCAATACTGTGGGCTACTTGTTTAGAATTTGATGAATAACCTAAAACCTGACTGCTCTAAAAAAAGTCCAGCACTCTTTTAAAAAGTACTTTTTATTACGCAGACTAAAAGTGAATCTGTTTGAAGGTATTTATCAGTAAATCTCTTTTTTGGTGTATTTTATGATATTTTCATATAAGTATTTACTTCTTAATGCCTTAGCAACTGACTTGTAAAACTTTTATCTTGATGTAAGAATTATTTTTCCTGAAGTTTTTATAATCATTTAATCTCTGGTATCTGAAAACAGCAACACTAATTCTTACTGGGGTGTCTTTTCATAGTATTAAACAAGTGCATATACCCATCACTGACAAAATTGTTTTAAAAAATATGAAGTTAGGCTTTCTTCTGAAAGAGAATTCTTGTTTAATGTACTTTTGCCTCCTATTTTAACTCACAAAAGGTTATTTTTGTCTAGAAGAATGAATAAGTGGAATCTCAAGACTACAGTATCTCATGATTGGCAAGGATAAATACATTGGATGACAACAATGGTCTAGTCAGTGATGCCCAACCTCTTAAAACTTCCGCGAACACAAACAGCCTGCTGTAGCACATGCGGCAATGGATCATCACAGTTGGCCACGCTGCCATTTTCACCATCTCTTTAAGTGTTCAATAACATTCTTGTCCACCTACACACTTTGGTCTTGCTCACTTGTGTTTTACTGAGTAAGAAGACTCAAACTTTGGCTTGGGTTCCTATGTAAGAGTCACTCCATGCTGACTCTTACACACGAAGTCCCAATTCATTTACAGTATTTACCTTTCAATGAATCCATTTTCCTTGGGCAAAAACTTAAAATCACACACTAGTTTATGTCCAGACCTGGTGTCAAGAGCCAAGGTCCTTGGGGGAAGCTTACCTAGACAAAGATGGGACCAGCTGCAGCCCTTCCCTCAGAACCAGGCTGCCGTCCGTCGGCCAGCAGCATTACTTTCATGTTACCCAGATCGTTTCTCCCTGTGCTATCTCCGCAGCCTCTGAAAGAGACAGCATTCCACAGTGAGACTTACCAAGAGCAAAGCAGAATTGAATGCCAACAGTGTGCTGATAGCGTGAGGGTCTCAGCCAAAACATAGGAGGCCACAAAGGTTTTTACACTTTCTGTACATCAGCCTTAGAAGGAATTCTCCAACAAAGGACAGAAATCATGAGTTCTACACATACTAGGTTTACAGGCAGGTCCTTGAGCCAAGTGGGTGCTCATCAATATCAAACATTCTCTAAAAAACTAGATTTAGTAACCTGAATGCCAGAAATACCATAAACATTATTAACAAGACTTTTATAAACTATTAATGCCTCTTTATAATATCACTATTTCATCCCAAAGTTTTAAATTAAACAAATACTGATTTGTTCAGAAGTCATTTTAGGATAATAGGTAAACAATCAGGGGCAGGAAAGGTAAATTATGAACAAGTAAAAAAACTCTTTAATAAGAAAACTTTCAAAATCTGAAATGATTGGTTTTTAAAGATATCTTTCAAAAAAGTTTTTCATTTTGATCTGTAAAAGCCAAATTATTAAATAAGGCATAGAATCTGAAGTTTATAGCAATATCTTAGCAAAAGTAAAGACTAAAATCCCTTTATTGCAGCATTCTAATTAGAACTTCTCTCCAGGACTGGTACTTTTAAAAACTGTTGTATATAATTAAATTTGTAGTGGAAAAGATAAAAAAAAAAAAGCAACATTAAGAATTCCCCTATCACTGGACATTTATGCCATCCTCAATTTTTGATTTTATTTTATTGAAGAACAAACAGCAATAAGACAGTTTCAAATCACATTAGCAGGACAGATTCAATAATTTATACACTGCATATTGTTTTCATAGTTTTTTGTTGTACTAGGTGCATACATGATATTGTATTCATAAACACTATTAGAGCAGATGCCTCTAATCAATGAAGAGAATGTAGCTGTATATTTACCTTTTTTTTAAAGTTTAATTACAGTAGTTTCAATAATTAATATTTTTTAATTATCTTCCTAATGGTTATCCAGATATCCTGTCCAAACACTACTGGTGCAAATCTTTCTTCTCATAGAATTATGCAGAAGTACTGCACATTTATCCTAACTGTACTGTTTACACAAACACAGAATGATTCTTCCTTTGTATCCCCTTTTTGTTTAGTCCTGTCAAAGATGGGTATTCTATTGTCATTCAACTATTATAAGTGCTTGAACCATCTGCAATTTTTAACTTCCTTAAGTGATAGTGAAACAAAATTCTCAAAATATTTCCTTAACTAAAAACTATAAATTCCAAAACACAACTGCTCGTGGATAGTGGTCAAACAGTCATCTGCTGCTCCAGTACAGGTATTGTCTGTCCTTCCAGGCCTAGAGCAGGAAGCCTGGTTCCAGGATGTGGGGGCATGAGACAGGCTGCTAAGAGGCAGAACCCAATGGAGGTGCGTAAGTCTCGGTAGGTCTGGTGGGGGTGCCCCCAGGGACAGAGGCTGCACAAAAGCCAGATGCTTCTATCCTTCCACACATACCTTTGTTTCATGGGTAAATGCTACTGGAATAGGAAAGCTGGCAAGGTATAGAACATACAGTGCAGCTTTGTTAGGTGACTTGAGGATTGAGAAACATAGGCTGAGACATAGGAAGCTACAGTTAGTTTTCAGGTTTCCTAACACCTTATGAGAAAGGAATGTCTGCATTACAGATTATCTTCCAACTCTTGTATTCAAATTTTTATTTTTACTACATTGAGATCCTACCTTCTGTAACCTTTACTAACTGCAGCAAGAGCATTTCAATACTCATTTATGTCCTACATTCTAATAAGTAGTCTCTAAATTTATCTAATCAATACATATTACTGACCATTTTTTAATGTTATTAAAAACTTCATGATTAGCGCCCTATCAACTAACTGCATATAAACAATGCCTTAAGGAAATACTTAAAAGGGAAATTATTATTTTTTTTTTTAGACCCCAAAGCTCCATTTATTAGTGAGCATACAAAACCCTTTCCTCATAGGGAATGTCCTGTCCCCTTCTTTAGGGAGACAGATGCATCTCTTCCACAGATCCCACACTTTACTTCTACTGGTACTTCCCATGACAACTAAAGTGTTTGTAGAGATAGATAGCTGATACGTTTTTTCTTAAGTTGTTCAAGTCTATTTCCAGCCATTCTTTTCCTTTGTATACACTGCTGCAGTTGCCTTCCAGCCTCGAAGCCACATGGGGCCCGTGGTCAGGTCTGTGGGGTGTTTTTCAAATCTCGGATCCTGAGCTCTGAACGATCTCTTCTCATTCCAATGATCAACCTCTTTGGGAGGTGGCACGGTGAGCCTCATACGGGACAATCCTGGAGCACCCAGGGAGAAGTTTCTGCAAGTCATGGTCACCAAGCCCCCCATACACCTTCCAGCCCTCCAAGAGAGGGCCCCTGGCATTGCTCTAGACTGAACACGGATTGGGCATGGCCTTCAAGGAGACAATGCAAGTTGTTCCTGCCACCTTTACACTAACTTTAGCACGTGAGTGGCCAAAAGGGAAATTGTACAGTAATGCATAATTTGAAAGATATTTTAAGGTATATTATTTTAAAATAAAATAAAAATCTTCACAGGAAATAAAACAGGTTTCTTACATCTTAAACATGGGCACATGAAAGGAAAAATACATTAAAAAATAAGCATGAAGTATGAGTGAAGATACCTAGTTACTGTTCATTATGACTTGTTCTAAAATGATTTAAAAAATTTGGCTATACTCCATAAATGACAATTAAATTAGTGGTGCTATTTTAACAGACATCAATTGCTTGATCTTGATTCAATTATCAATTATGAAAAACAATGTTATCTGAGTAATTACCCAGTAATATGGGTCAGTTTAAGGCACTGTATCAAGATTCATATGTGGCTCAGCAGTAAGATCATACTCTCTACAAAAAAGCTTGTTTTTCACCCAGTGTACAATTTAATGGCTTACAATGTGTGTCTGGTTAGACTAAGATTTCACATTCAAATCTGAGTAATTTTACACAAAGAATCATCAGAAGTTCTTTAAAGGAAACTACAAATTACTACCACATTCATCTGATTTACACTCAGGTAAAATTTTTAAGTGCACTTCCTTATCAGATACTAATAACTCATATACTGGCAGTACATAAATCCAATGTGTTTTTCACTACAAAAAACCTAACAGTAAGTGAATAATAGCTTTTATCACTGGTGCTTGAAGAATAACCCAACAGTGTACATACCAAAATGATAGTTTAAAATACAGGATGAGAAAAAAGAATTTACAAAGGATGAGCAAAAGGAAAAAAAAAATGTTGATAAAGAGCCTTCTAATGTGTATTTCCTGATTTCCCTCTAGTACTTAATCATAGTATAGGCTATTTTTTCACAACCTTGAAAAAAGGAAAACAATGATGAACTCCTAGTATTTAAGCATTATTTACCTTTATGGAATCAAGCAAACAAATCCAATTTGTGGTTTTATTACAAAAAAAAAAATCTTCACAAAACAAAAACACTTCAAGACAGCCGGAGAAATGAGAAAAAACAAATTTCATATTATACCTATCTGTTTTATAAGTAGCCCTTGACAAAAGGTTTTTCATTTTCTCTGATCATCTGTCATTTACATATAGAAAAAGTTTTGGAGGTGAAATTGGAAAACATTTAACTGAACCAATTTCTAGGCAATCTACAGTACAGAAAATGGTGCTGAAAATATAATGGTAAGATACAATAAACTACTAAAAAGAAAAACTTTTGATTAGGCAGTAGTATAACATCTTGGTCTTAACTAGGCCACCTCTGTATAAAATACGGAAGTGGAATGAATCCTTCCTTTAGGACTTTCGAATTTATAGTGGTCCCTCATTTATGGCAGAGGTTATGTTTCATACACCCCCGTGATAAGTGAAAATCAGAAATCAGCGAAGTAGCGATGTTATATTTATTTTAGTATTTACATATTTTAAGGCTTTATAAACTCTTCCCACTTACAAACCTTTCCCATACTCCTAAAAATACTGTTCGTAACCATTTTCTAAACTTGTAAACATATGAAATTTTAACAGCATATATATACTGTACAGTTTTCTCTCATCCAACAGACACACTGTAAACAATGTATTTTATTTTAATATTCTTTGTAACATGTTAGAACTAATATTTTAATGTATTTAATAATTTTAAAATTTTAGGCAAAAATCATTAAAACCATAAATATTATGCATATAAATATATATAAAATACACTACTGCAAAATCCCTTGATATAGCAAAAAATCGGCAATTTTGATTTAATATTTTTTGAAAACCCGGGAAACGGTGAGTCTGTGAAAATAAAACCGCGAAATTGCGAGGGACTACTTAAATACCTGATCAGTAAAAACAATCTGTAGCTGACTAATTGCTAATCAAGTGATTTCTACCTAACCTTACATATCCTCCTTGTCTTTAAAGTACCCTGGGTAGAATTAAATAATTTTTCTCTCAAAAAAAAAAAAAGTTTACGTAGTACACACTTATTCCTATAATTCAACAGCGACCTAAATGAGAAATTCACAGACAATGAGTAGGTTTCAGATCAATCCTCAAACGCGTATTTTGGAGTAAGTCTAACAACTAAAATAATAAAAAGATTAGCTTGTTTGGTGGCACAGAAAAGCGTCTTAGGTTTATAGAACTTAAAATCATAAATCATGTATTTTTCTTTGTAAAAGTTCTTTTTCCCCCTAAACAGAATCAAGTTTTGTACTCTGCAAATGGGAGGAGAAACTTTGTCTCACTAAAGTGTTATTGAATCAGTGGCACAATGTTTTTGCAACGTTACTGTGTTACTTTGTAAATCTTCACTAGACACATCAAATCTTAACAATACTACACAATTATTATAAAAAGCTAAAATTCTGTGTATACCACAGCTGGAATCTGAACGTCAGAGAGCGGTAGAGTACTAAAAAAATACTCCTCAGAAAGTTACTGAAACAAATTTTAAACCAGCTTCAAAAAATACTAATAGACACGAAAGGCTGAAGGGCGGATTTGAGTGTGTAAACTTTCGATACAGCGAAAGACGATTTTTTTTTTTTTTTACCTGAGCTAGAGCGGAAAAGCTACGAGCAGTGGTGCCGCACGACTCAGGCACAGGCGTCCGCGAGTCCCAAATGACATTCTCCTGACAAAGTACGGAACGCGCCTTTCGGTCCGAGTCGTCCCCACAGCACCGGCCGGCGGTGCGAAGGCGCTCGCGCGGTCCGACGGGACCGGGCCATTCCTGTCACCTTCGCGTCTCCAGGTGTCGACACAAACACGGGTCCCGCCCTGCGCACGGGCTGAGCTGTTCGCGGCCGCGCTACCCCGGGCCAGGAGCCCGCTCCCTGCACGCGGCGCCCCTGGCCGAGACTCCAGCGCCGCGCCCCCGGGGCGTAGCCGGTGGCGCCCGGCGACAGACGGCGCGGGAGCCTCCGAAGGTCGTGGAACCGGCTCGGCACACCGCGGAACAGAGGACTCGGTTTCCGGGAACGGCCCGGCCTGCGCCCCCGCCCGGGGGTCCCGGCCATGAGCGCCGCCATCTTCTCCTTCCCGCCCGCTCTGCATTCTCTGCGCCGCCCAGTCAGGGAAGAGGCGCGGCCCGCGCGGGGACCAGGCCACCGAGCCCGGAGCCAGCCAGACAGCCGCTCAGCCGGCGGGCGGGAAGGGGCCGGGCAGCGGGCGGGGCGGAGCGGCCGCGGCCGGGACCTGAGGGTTCCATCGCACTTACTTCCTGTTTTGGGTCCGGGCACTTGGGAAGAACCAGGATGGAGGCTCCGAAAATACCAGGATGGAGGAAGCGGCCGGGTAGAGAGCAGCTGCAGCGGGTAAGAGCGAGCCCTACAGGCGCCGGAAGTGAGCTGTGTCGCGCGGAACTCCGCCCGCGCGCTTTGGCGTCACTTCCTGCCAAGTGGAGCGCGAGAAAGGTCTCACGCTGAAGGTGTACGGCTGGAGGTTAGGTGGAGAGCAAGTGTCGCTTGATTCTGCTGCTGCTGCAGCTGCAGCTGCACTAGCGTCTAGAAGGGTGTTGTGTGCAGTCATGCTAAAACAGCGCTGAGTCCTTGGAGACACAGTTTCGGCTTCCGTGTGGCAGCTCTGGCTGTGTGAACCGCTTTTAGAGAACACCAGGATGGATCTGAAGCCCAGCCCAGGTCGGACTTAGGAATCCTCCAGATCCGACTTTGTCCGCTAAGGAATCCTAAGGCCCCGGCAATGTGAGCCGGGTGACAGCTCCCGTAAGATTGCAGCCTCGGCTTGCTGATTTAGGAACCTGGAGGAATTGTACTCTGCTTTCGTTTCCGTGCTAGGTGGTAGAGACTAGGTTAGACTTGATTTTTTTTTGTTTGTTTGTTTTTTGTTTTTTGTTTTTTTTTTTTTGGTGGAACCAGGGATTGAACTCAGGCCCTTCCGCTTGCCAGGCAAGCACTTATTCCACTGAGCCATCTCCCCAGCCCCAGCCATCTCCCCAGCCCCTAGACTTGATTAATATTCTTACATCCAAGGACTTGTGTCCTCAAGCATCAGTTTTATGTAGCTAACAAAATTGGGATTTAGTAATTCATTTTATTCTCATTCCTCTTCAGTTTCAGTTCTATGCGTTGTTTTCCCTTTTTATACCAAGTATTATTGGAGAACTGCGACGCTAGGACGAGGAAAATACCACCTTAAATGAGTTTTAGAAATAAATACTTGTTTAGGTTTTTAGCCATATATACATAGTTTTCATCAATAGTCCCATTTCATACCATTTTCTCTCAAATGTTGCAATTCACAAAGAGTAAAAAGAATATAAGGAGATAGTGCCACACAGGTTGTAGATCAGCTAAAAGTTGAAACACAACACATTCTGGCAAGGCAGTGGAAAAAGGAATTCATTCTCTGCTGATGGGAATGCAAATTGGTAGAGCCATTTTGGAAGATAGTTTGTTAGTTTTTTAAAAAAATAAACATGCTTACCACAGGATACAGTAGTCATTATCCAAATGCATTAAATAGTTAAGTTTACACAAAAACTTGTACACTATGTTTACACTGTGTTTTCCCTTTCCTGGAAGGGCAGATCTCTTCTCTGCCTCTTCCTTGCTGCCTTGCCACCACCTGGCTGTGATGACATGGCTGGTTTGCTCTGCCGCACACACCTGCCAGTACTGCTTGCCACAGCTGGGAAGCAACACAGCCAGTGAGCCGTGGACTGAAACCAGAAGACAAAACTTTTGCCTTTTAGGTCTGTTGGTATTTTGTCTGAGTGACAGAAAGATAATGTGAATGTAGACAGCAGTTTTCACAGAGCCTAACATATGTTGTCAGCATTAAAAATGCAAACTAAAACCCCTGAACCAGAAAAGCAAAACCACTCAAAGAGCAGCTCTCATGAAATAGTAATTATACATTATAGTATGGATGGCTGACATACTCCTGAGAAAGTGGTTCCTAATTAGCAACATTTTCGTAGAACAGGCAAGTAGAAGCTTTTCACTAAGGCATTGGAATGATCTCTAAATTAGTTTGGCTGCCATTCACTTCTGCAAAATCTTACATAAGCCTGCACTCTGGATAATTTCAAAAGTTCTACCTGTCCTTATAATTATGTTCTCCCTTGTGGAGAGTTTCTTTCATAATTACCTTTTCCCAAGGTCAGCTGGTATTTACTTGGAGAAACCAAGTACAATTTTATATTAGCTTAATGTGTAATTGTCTCAGAAAAGCAAGAGGGATTGCTTCTTACCAGCCGGCAAGTGATCAGTTCTGTAGCAGATGCCATCTCGGTGTGGTACAGTTTAGTTTTGTTTTTGTTTTTAAACATTCAAGGTCTATAGGGTCTCATTACATAGATCAGATTCATAATGATCCTCCTAGTTTTCAGTCTCCCAGGTGCTGGGATTACAGCCACCATGCCGTCTCAATGGCCTTCTGGCACGCCCTGGGGGCGGAGGCAGCATAGTATACTGGGGATCAAACCCCAGCCACTGCACTCTTCCTAAGCAGGTGCTTTAGTCCACTGAGCTATCTGGCTGGCCCCATACAGTTTAGTTTTGACTCCGTCCACTTGAAGATAGGCCCGGGTCCCCAAGACTGGTCCTTTCACTCATACTCAGATACCAGCCACATGTTCCAGATAGTTTTACCTATGCTTCTAGTCAACCAGGTAGAACTTGGGATTCCCACAGCCACATCCTTTGGTTTGATTAATTTGCACAAGTGGCTTACAGGATTCAGGAAAACATTTACCTTCTGTTTATTGTCTTATTCTACAGAACATTACAAGTTTCATATGAAGACGTGCATAGGAAAGGTGGAGGAAGAAGCATAGAACTTCTGTTCTGTCCTCCCACACATCCAGGAGCTCTCTGAAGGCTGCCCTGACTTCGTAGGGAGGCTCTTGGCACAGGTGTGATTGAAGCATGGACAGCCACTTTGACAGGGGACAGGGTGGAAGGAGGCATGGCCTAAAGCTGATGGACCTAGGCAGACCCTGCCTGGCCTCTGTGTAGCGCACGTTCCTTATGGGTGCAAAGTGGGTCTTCTTCTGAAATAGGGGCTCTTATAGTTTACTATAGATAATGAACAACATAGGTTGGTCAGAGAACTTCTTTATGACCAGCTCCCAGACAAAAAGACTTGTAAGATGAAAGCTTCTGTGGTATACTTTGATGAAAAGACACTAAGTTTCATGGTCTTCCTTGGAAGTGAGTTATGAGCCAGGAACCGTAACTGAAAATTAAAAGTACATAGTATCAATAATTTTAAAAATGAATGTATTACCATAACATTTCTATACCTCTGTCTTGAATAATTAAATGTGCAGACTTCCCATAACAGCATTTGAATCATAGAACATCTCCCTGCAGTTGTACCTGTTTCACTACCTGATCAATATGTATGTAAAGAATACATGAGATTTTAAATATTACTTAAATGAGGATTCAATGTTTTATAGAGAAAGCATGAGAAATATTTTTATCCCAAGAGAAAGTATTAAAGTATTTATAGCACAACAAATACTTATGTAGGTAGGTAGTGTCTTACTCAATTTCCACATCTGATATTTGTAGTCTAAGGGAGGAAAGGCTTATTTGGGCTCATGATCTGTAAAGGATTCAGTCACATATCCAGCTGGCTGCAAGGCAGGGTGGTATGGCAGAGGGCCCTGGCTCATGGCAACATGGCAAGTAAGAAAGGCCAGAGGGGGAAAGGGACGGGGAGAGGAGGAAAGAAGAACAAGGGAGAGAGAAATCTAGGCCACACCCTCAGTGGCCCAACTCTTCCAAGCATAGCCTACTCCAAAGAGCAACTCAGCCATCAACTCACCCAGTGAAGAATGTCATGCCTCCATGATCCAGACACCTCCTGAAGTGCCACCTGTGAGCTGGTGAGGCTTTGGAGGGACATCTAGATATAAGCCATAATTGATAGGCAGGCAGGTATGTGGATAGATATGTAGACCTGCATTTGCTGGTTATGATTATCTCTGCTGGACTCGAGTTTTGTAATAACATTCTCATGAACATCATTAGAGATTAAGTGTTAATGAAATTATTTTTATGAAAAGTTGTTATATTAACATAAAAGTGTTTCAGATACTGGGAAGCATGTTCTATTATTTCATAATATTACTTGATGGTATGATTTAGAGAAAAAGAGATATATTTTATTTTATTTTTTCTTTGCGGAACTGAGTATTGAACTCAGGCCCTTGCACTTACCACTGAGCCATCTCCCCGACCCACTAAGAGATATATTTTCAAAGCAAAAGAAAAATCCAATGAGTAGTCCTCTTTCTGCATAGTCCGCCAGTCCCACTACCATCTACTTGACTGGTGCACTGCACAGGCTTTCCAGAGCTTCTGTTTGCAAACTGATAAAGGATCCTAGGCTAGGAGAGAAATTAATGAGCCATGCTCCATAGGCTTTACATGATGTGATGCTCTCTTAGGTTGAGTCCTGTCTCATTCTCTTCTGTTGCCTTTCTCTAGGCCTTTACATGCTCCATCCCAGAACTCCTCCTGCATTCCATTTCCACATTCGTTTTGGCCACCACTGCTCTATAACCTCTTGGGAGAACAGAGATCTAAGGCTCCAGACACTCCCAGTGAGAGCAAAAGTTCTACAGCATGTCTTATGCAGAGAATTCAAAGCAGGCCTTCCTGAGAAAGTTTGTAAGCAGAATCTGGAAAGGAGAGAAGAAAATCAGCGTAGTAGGCAGTAGAAGTCTGGAAGACATTTGAGCAGCCAGTGCAAAATGAGCATATTGTAGAAAGCCCAATAATATATATAAAGTTGTGGGGTTGGGGAGATAGCTCCAGGGTCTAAGCACCTGTTTGGCAAGCACAAGGAGCTAGGGTTGATCCCCTATACTGCATGCCATGTAAGATACTCTCTGAGCTCCAGGCCACCATGCTGGCCTCTGAAACTGGGCATGGTGGTGCATGCTTGCAATTCTGGTGCCAGGGAGGCTGAGACAGGAGGATCACTACAAGTGTGAGCTGCTTAATAAGACCCTGTGCCAAATAAACAAAAGATCAAAACAAAATTTAAAAATGATGAGAGCACATACACTACCCTGCAGATGTTAACTCAATCTTTAAAAGCTTAGGGCCAGTGAGGTAGCTCAGTGGAATAAGCACCTGCTTAGATGAGTGCAGAGACCAGGATTCACTCTCTGGTGCCACATGTGTGCCAGCCCTGGCCTCAGGCATGCTGAGCCAGCCACAGAGACTGGGCATGGTGGCACACACCTGTAATCCCTAGTGTTGGGGAGGCTGAAAATAGGATCACTATGAGTCTGAGCTGTGTAGTGTGACCCTGTACCAAGAACATTTTAAAAGAGGTTATCTTACTGTAAAGATGACACTAACTTTATGTGTGCTATGCACTACTGTTGAAGGTAGGTCTGAATGTCGCACAGCAGATCTCTAGAACTTCCACTTTGCTGAAAGTGTCAGCCTGTTGAGACATAACTCCCCACTTCCTCCACTCCTCTACCTGTGGTAGCCCCTGTTCTGCTCCTTGAATTTACAAATTTTATTTTAGATTTCATTTTATGGCATTTGTCTATGACTGATGTTTTATTTCACACCATGTCTGCAAAGTTGTTCCATCCAGTCACATATTCCATACAGTTTCTGTCTTCTCAAAGGCCACACAGCATCCCTGCTGTTCCATGCTAGTGCTCGGCATGTGTCTGGAGAGCAGAGAAGAGCTGTGTGGCAGCGTGCTATGGCTGTGCTGCTTAGCGTGCAGTAAGCACAGTACCCTACATTGTTTTCCTGGTGTCCAAGAGAAATATATTAAACTAGAAATGTCTTAAATCAGAAGAACCAGAAGCCAGCTGTTTCTAATCCTGCAGCAGCTGGTATCTCCAGGAGAGTTCAGAGTGTCACTGTTTGGACAATACTGAAATAAGACAAATAAATATTAGGGTTTGTTATTCACATAGAAGGTAATTTAACAATGTCACATGTTTGGTGTCATTCTAAATCCTATCATTCATATCTTTATGTCAATGCAATATCTCAAGACAGAACGTGTCACGTTAACCAGCAGATGGCCCTATTGTTCAGCAATATTTTTGTTTTTTCTCCAAGTAGTTGTTTCCTTTTAGATGGATCTGGAGTCTTGAATGTCTAGTGATATGTTATGGCAGGACCCAGGACAGGCCTCTGTGATGATAAACATGAAGGAACAGACAGTGTGCTTTGAAATATAAACATGACAAAGTTCTCCAGGATTTAAAGCTTATTGCAAATTAAATACCTTTTTCTCTGGCCCATGTACATCTATCCAGGTGTAAAATGAGTTTGACAGAGAAAGAAACAAGGGAGGTGCCCCTGTGACATGTACACATTTGTGAAAGTCATTTTTCCACTTCATCCACACACCCTCTGAGCAGTTTCTTTGTGTGGAGCAGTGTTGTAGGCACAGAGATGGTGATACAGGTGGAGTGACATAGGATCCCAGTCTCTAGGAATGTACAGGCTTACCTGTGGACGGGCTTACCTGTTCAGTTTTTTTGGTTAATGTATCAATTTACTACATTCCTGGCAACTTCACAACAAGTCAGTGAAGACTTAAGAAAATAGTATGAATGAAAATACTTGGTGTATTTATATTAAGCTAATTGTTAGAGAAGGCAGGCAGTGTTCATGGGTCTTTAGTCAACACACTAACATGTGCTTAGCAAATATTAAGTTCTCTAAAAATGGAAGATACCACTAGTGTTTACCCAAACAACAAAGAATAAACAATGAAATGTGTGTATGTGTGTGTGTCCTATTATTGTGTAGGATTTGTTAGAGGAGCAATTCTGTTGCAGTTCAGAAGAGGCTTTGGATTATCAAAGAAATTTTAATGCATTGACTAAAGCACAACAATTAGTCTATGTCTAGTTATCTTTTCAGTTTATTTTGAGCTGCATTTCAAAATGGCAGTGTATTGCCAATGAGTATGAAAAGGAATATAATAAGTTCTATTTATAAAAATGTATTTTTTTTTTTTTTTGGCAGAACTGGGGGTTGAACTCAGACCCTTCTACTTGCCAGGGAAGCACTTATTCTACTGATCCATCTCCCTGTCCCAAAAAGTGTAGGTTGTTTCTTCTTGGAAATTGCCTGTCTCTCATGTATGTGGATAGTGTTTTGAATACTGGAGACAGAGAGATAGCCTCTTACTTAAGGAGCCCCCTTCTCTTAGGGATCATTTGTTACTCATAATCTATGTATAAAAGATGCTTATAATTGCATGCAAACTAAAGTCTTTCTGAGGGCCAGTGAGATAGCTCAGCAAACTAAGCACCTACTTAGGCAAGTGCAGGAACCGGTTTGATCCCCGGCAGTATAGGCTATACAGGCCCTATCCCTGGGTATGCTGAGCCAGCCATCAAATCTGGGCATGGCAGTGCATGACTGTAATCCCAGTGCTGGGGAGGCTGAAAACAGGAGAATCACTTTGAGACTGAGCTGCATAATGAGACACTGTACCTAATAAATAATAATAATAATAGTAATAATAATAATATAGTAAAATAAAGCCTTTCTGGACTTGAAATTGTTTACAGCTAAACTCAAAGCTACACTGATTCCACATGTGTATAATCCCCTCAGTCTGTGAGCCTGAGGCAGGAAAGTCACAAACTTGAGTCCAACCTGTGCAATTTAGTGACTCAGTAAGACCCTGTGTCAAAATAAAAACATTTTTCAAAGGGTCTAAAGATACAGCTCAGTGCAAAAGTCCTGGGTTCAATCGTCAATACAGTACTGCCAAAACAAAAACAAACAAGCCATACCTCAGTCAAACAAGCTACTCCTCACCTGAAATGAGTCTGACCTTTTAATTCCTATCTAATCTAAAATATCTACACTGGATTAAATATGGCTATCTCAAGTTAAATTCTAAATTATAACATGTTTATCATAATGATGGCATCACAAGGAGGCAGACCTCGTGAAGAAATGTGTCCTATAATTCTTAATTTAATAAAATGATGGCTAATAGAATTAGGAAGGCAGTCTATGGATCATCTGCTTAGATTTGATATTATTATATACAATCATATTTTATGTAGTTATTGCAGCAGATATAATAGTGTGGAGGGCACCGTAGTCCGGAAGCCTTCATTTCTATTCCTTTTATGGATATAAGTTACACTTCCTGTAGAATTGCTGCATCATGACTTCCTGCCTTGTGTTCCTTTGGTTAGACTTCCTGTCACGTGCTCCTTTAGTTGATCACCTGAGTATTGTTAGCCTATAGCTAATAATATATATTGTTAGCCTATAGCATTACCCTAATACGTCATTAGTGACATTGACTTCCCTTCCCTCTGCTATATAAGCTGTATCGCTTCCTTGAATAAACGAGACTTGATCAGAATCCTGTCTTGTCACCATTTCTCGCGCACCTGTTCTTTGTCTTCGTCAGTCCCCTCTCCTCCCCTAGGTGACCTGCGTTGACTGACCCACTGGACGGGACATAATAGTATTTTAACAACTTAGGGCAAGGGAGATAAATGAGTTTAGCAGAGAATCAAAAGGTTTATACTAACATTGTTTAGGTAACATATCATGTCTGCATCTTGTCCTCTGAATAACTACTAGGAAGACAACAATAATGTATTAATTATTGTAACTGTTCTACTAACCTGTTTTGAAACTGTTTCATTGCTATGTTTCTCATTAAAATGAATAAAAAAATTTAAAAAAAAATCTTTTTTCTCTGTGTTTTATGTTCTAAATATAAACCAGAAGTTTTTATTTATGCCTAACTTTGGTCTGCATTGGTCCAACCTAGTCTGGAAAGGCAGAAGTTTATCACAGTCACTGAAAAATTGAAACATTTTTCTTTATTCCATTTTGATTAGATAAGCTTGGCTTTTTCCCCATAGGATGCCCCTGTCTTTTCCTTTTTTTCTTTGCCAAAAATTCATCTGCAGTAGAATGAGTTTCTACTGAGAATAATCTTGTTATTAAAGCAGGACTGTGCTTTCACAGGAATCTCTTCTGAAGAGAAGCCCGTGCTGCCTTCCCTTGTTGACTGGTTGAAGAAGAAGTACATGATATAAAAACTCTCATGCATAATGTTATAAATGACTATGTTTGTGAGTGGGTCGTAGTAAATGCTTTATTAGAAAGTTGTCTCCTGTCTGCTTAGGCAAGCACAGAAACCAGGGTTCATTCCCAGGCACCACACGCTGCCCTTTATCCATTCATCCACCAATGAACACCTGGGCTGGTTACATCTTGGACATTGTGGGCTGCGCTGCAGCAAACATGAGAGTACAGATGTCTCTCTGATATACTGATTTCACTTCCCTGGACATAAGCCACTGTGGGGCAACTGAATCTAAAGGTAGCTCTATTTCTAGGGGGTTTTTGAACTTGTACCCTTCTCTGTAATGGCTGTACTAATTTATATTCCTACCACCAATGCAGGAGACTTACCTTTTTTTGTCTGTTAGCCAACAACTCAAATTTTTTGTGTTTTTAACAGTAGCCACTCTAACCAGACTGAGATGGCCTCTCACTGTAGTTTGGTCTGTACTACCATTTCCATGAGTTTTAGTGATGTGAACTCTTTTCTGTACCTCTTTCCGGACAGATTGCACTTTTCAAAGGGCTTTGCTGATAGCCCTCCATCCACCATGACAGCTCCAGCCATTGTGAAACTATGAATATGTGCAAGACAAGTAAGTTGGAGCTGTTTGTTGTAGCCCTCCCCCAGAGTTTGGACCCACAGAAAATATGAATAATAATAAAGTTATTATTGTTCTATGGCACTATGTTTTAAAGCCCTTTTTTTGGCCAGCATTAGCCAAACAGAACATGCATGGGATGTAGAAAGTGTTCTCACTTTGGGGTCCCATAGACATACCTAGGGTTTCCATGTCTTTCTGCCCCTCTGCCCTAGGAATTGGTCCTAGAAAGGAGCAGGACATGGGGCACACTTCTCCAGCACTGACACTTGTTAGCTTGTCAAAATGCCTTTCCTTTGGGCTTGGAAAACTGCCCTGTATCCTTGGCCTTCTCCCAGAGTGCTGACTTTGTGAACAAACTCTGTCCAAGGGTAGAGCCTTCCTCCCTCTGGAGTTTCCAACTGAAAAGTTTTAGAATTCCAGTACCTTGTTTTTCTCTCTTTAGATTCTGTTACTGAAAGATCAAAAACTCTAGGTTTCAATTATAAATTTAAAAATCACTCCGGGGCTACAAGCATAGCTCAGAGGTGGTGTGCTTGCCTAGCATGGGCCAGGTCCTGAATTCTATCTCCAAAACCACACAACCACTTCTTTCAAAAATTTAACTCCCTTAATTGTCCTAGCCTGCTTCTCCTTGAGGTAAAATATGGAAAATTATCAAAATTGCCCATATAGTCAGAGAAAAATAATACATACACAATGGATAAAAAGGAACAGCAATATATATATATATATACAACTACTTTCTCTTAATTCAATGAGAAGAAAGATTTGGGCTAATAGTTTTTGGACAGGATATCATGTCTGCATCTTGTACTATGAATAACCACTATGAAGACAACAATATGCAACATATTAATTATTGAACCTGCCCTACTAATTGGTTTGAAACTGTCTTATTGCTATTTGCTTCTCAATAAAATTGATTTAAAAAAGAACAACAGCAATTAATAGTTCAAAATATTATGTTAATGGACTATTTGGTACAGTACCTGTACTATTTGGTATTCTAATAAATATTTACATGAAATATGTATGTGTTATAACTCATTATCTTTCTTCCTTTTTGTCTTTTTTTTTTTTTTTTTTTGTGGAACTAGGGATTGAACTCAGGCCCTTGCACTTGCCAGGCAAGCACTTATTCTACTGAGTTATCTCCCTGGCCCTCATTATCTTTCTATTCTGTGATAGACTTTGGAGTTTGGAAGACATGGAACAATATTATGGAAGATAATTCCAACTTACACTGATGCATCACTGGAAATGGAGATTGGAAGAAGCACATACCTGGAGAGTACTGGCATCTTTTAGGGTGGGGCTGCGAGATGGCCCTGGGTACTGAAGAGCTCACAGTGGAGTCTCCCGGTACCCTCCTGGAGTGGAAGAGATAAGTCTAGACTCAGTTACAGTGTACAATTCAGGGAAGTTGAGCCCTCTCACAAGAGACAGAGGGGTTAAAAAGACACAGGATTTAAAAGACTATACACATTACATGATAAAAGCTGAAAATTTTTTCCCTGTTATTTTTGAAATATTTTAAAATGCAGGAAAGGAATGTCATTACTGCAATAGATGTTTCTATATTCATGATATTACCAGTTATGTAAAACATTCATAGAAATTACTTGAATTTTTTATGTAAGTAATGAGTAATAGAGGTTACCTGAATATCTGGGAAGAACAAGAAGCTAAAATAGGACAGTGATGCTCTCTATTTCCTAGTTGGCCGTGCACTTTCAAATTGCATTCCTCCACACTTATAAGTGTGGACTAACTTGTTCAGAAAAGCACTTCTGGGCCAGCCAAATAGTTTGGTGGATTAAAGTGCCTGCAGGCAGGTGCAAGGGCTAGGGGTTTCATCCCCAGGCCTGCTGTGCTGGTCCCACCCCTGGCGGGTGCCCTGAGAAGGTAACTGAGACTGGGCATGTTGGTGCAGGCCTATTATCCCAACTCTTGGGAGGCTGTAAACAGGCAGCCAATCTAGTAGTGAGACCCTGAAGACCCTGTAGACCCTCCTCCTGCCCCCCCCAAAAAAAAGAAAGAAAGAAAAGCACTTTTAAGAAGCTTGCCTGAGTTGTAGGTGGTCAATCTAATGATCATGTTTGCACCACATGGAATCTTGTGTAAAGTCTAAATAATCTCTCTCCTTGAGCTCATCTATTGGCTGCAAGGCCATTTCAGCAATGTGTTGTCTATGTAATCAGAATCAGATATGTTGCGATCTGTCATAGTGCACAGCTACCCACATGTTGTGTAATCTCTAGTGGTAAAACTAGTCCAGGGCTTGGGAGATAGCTCAGCGGTCTAAGTACCTGCCTGGGGAGCACAAGGACCTGAGTTCAATCCCCATACTCCGCACCCATGAGAGCCCCAGAACCCAGAGCACCTACCCCAAAACTGGGTGTAGTGATGCATGGCAATAATCCCAGCCCTGGGAAGGCTGAGATGAAACAGGAGGGTCACTGCAAGTCTGAACTGCATAGTGAGACCTTGTATCAAAAAGAAAATAAATAAGGACAGGCAAGATAGCTCAGTGGACTAAGTGCTTGCTTAGGCAAGAGCACGGACCAAGGTTTGATACCTGGTACTGCATGCAACCCTGGCCCTGCCGTTGGGCATGCTGAGCCAGCCACCAAGTCCAGGCATTATGGCATATGCCTATAATCACAGTGCTGGGGGGACTGAAAGTAGGAGGATCACTATGAGTCCAAGCTGTGTAGTGAGACACTGTAGTAAATACATAAATATAAAAAAAATAAAATTAAGTTTTAAAAGAATTTTAAACTGTAGTCCATTTGTGCTCATTCCTAAAGACAGGATATATACCAGGTAGACCTTGTCTTTATTGATGCCCCAGTGTCTGTGCACAAACTGTGCTTGATGAAAATTGAGAGGTGACATTCTTAAAATGTGGTTATACTTAGCCTAGATTTCAGTTAAGAAACTCATTCCTAGCTCAAGTCTGTTATCAGTATCTTAAACTAATGTTACTGTATACCTCCCCAAAGTCTCTCAAATTGCTAGCTTTGTGGCTGCCAAAAATGGTGTAATTAGGAATTTGATAGACTTTTAAAAAAGAATATTTTTTATTACATTAAATCCTGCTTTTAACTTTTCTGTTGGCTTAAATATGAATTTTAAAAGAAGCTGGTGAAATGCAGATGATATCTAGGCCCCTATCACCTCCTATCTCCCAAATCAATGTGACATTTTTAGTGTCCAGTTCCAGCGTCCAGCTGCCCTCTCAGCCTCTCTCGCTGTTCTGTGAGTTCTCAGTGTCTCATGTGGTCACAGTGGGAATCCAAAGTGTCCTCTGGAGGATTGCCATGCAATGGGCTCTTGGATGTGGGGCTCGATCAGGAGGTATTCAGCTTTGTGGAGTGGGTTAGGTTGATGAGCTGAGTGGCACAGAAGCAGGTGGGGCCTGGCCAGATGAGCTGGGCCTGGGACCATGGCTCTGACTGCCCTATCCCACCATAAGCCCTTCCAGCCTGGTCTCTCCGTCCTCGTCCTCCTACCCCCCCCCCACACCATTGAGCAGCTTTTTTCCTCCACACCCTCCACCAGGATATTTCCATCTCTCCCAAGTCTCAAACACTGGCACTTACGGACTATGGCCTGAAACCCCTGAAACTCTGAGGCAAAATAAGGCTTTTCTCAAGCAGTTATCCTCAGGTATCTTAAAACAAATTAATCCTTTATTTATTTATTTGGTACAGGGTCTCACTATGCAGCTTGGACTCATAGTGATCCTCCTGTCTCAGCTTCCCCAGTGCTGGGATTATATGCAAGTGCTACCACGCCCAGTTTCAGTGGCTGGCTCAGCACGGGGCTGGCATGGCATGTGGTGCTGGGGACTGAACCTGGATTCTTGTGGTTGCCAGGCAGGCACTTAGACTGCTGAGCTATCTCCCCAGCCCCATCTTCAGGTATCTTGTCACAGGGACAAAATACACCTTCTTTTCCTCTAATTCTTGCATACAAACATATATTCTATTTACCTTTAAGAGTTGATTCTCTTTCATTTGCTCAGAGGCTTTTTTGTCCAAGAATTTAGTATGAATTTGTGGGAGAATGAAAGGCTTTGAGACAGAAACACAGCTGCTACCATTGCTCTCACTTCTTTCTCACCCTCCCTGTTTCTGCCCTGCCTCTCAGAGCAATGCCAGTTCCTCCCCTTGTCTTATACATGGGCTTTAGTTGGCTTGTGTACAGTAGCAACTATATTGATCCTCATTGTTGTTCCTCTCTTCTTCTATGGTAATAGAATATCTGACGCAGCCAAGTATAATTTCATAACTATTCTGGCCAATGTGATTTAAGCAAAGATGAAGTAGACAACAACAGGTTTTCCCCTAAGGGAATGAACCCACTCTCCTTTCTACCTCTGTGCCTTCCTTTTGTCCAGAATGTCATTATGTGTCATCTTGAATGCTATTGATAAGGGCAACAGGACCAGGAGCGACAAGAGGGACTGACACTGTGCAATCTTTATGTCATCACTGGCTGGTTTTGCTCCAACTGTTAGATGAGAGAGAAGCAAATTTCTGTCCTAATTATACTTTTATGCTTGGGTTTCTGCTTCTGTGACTACAAGGGCCTGAGTTCAATCCCCAGTTCCACAAAAAAAAAAAAAAAAACAACAAAAAAAAAAAAACCAGCATGCTCTTTCTAAAGAGGAAATACAGAAAATCAAATTTTCTCCACATTGTTATATTCACATAAAAATCTTCCTGTGGAGTGGGAACATGAGTGACATTTCTTAAATTGGAATTTGGGAGTAGACACATTTCAGGTTGAGGGAATTTTGTGAGTGAATATACAGGAAAGTTCAAAGCATTTCACAGGAATAAAACATTGAGACAGTTGGGTAGCACATAGGAAATTCTGGAGAGCAAAAGTAGAAATGTGCTTGAGTGGGGTTAAGGGATGGAGGGCATTTCAGCGAGCCTTCACTGCTTTGCAGTGTAAAGAAACACCTTCACCGAGTTGGTACTGCTTAGTGTGTTGGTAATTGGGCTTATCAGCAGTCAATCAGTTTTGGTTTCTTACCTGGGTAGACTTGTAGGGATCTGTTGGTCTCTCATTGTACTCCAGGGAGAAGTGGTGGCAGGAATGACAAAAAGATAGACAAGAAGACAAGAGCCTGGTAAGGTGGTGGACCATGCCTGACTGGCAAAGGATCCCTGAACACGAATTTGGGCATTTATTTATACCTTTGCAAAGTTGCAAGACACAAGGGTGCCTAGCAACAAATAGCCCACAATGTCCAGGCAGGTTGTTTTTCTCTAGACTGAGGTAGCTTGACTGCATTAAGCAATGAGACCTCATCTTGCCCTTCCCCATAGGATCAATTTCTAACTTCAGTGGCTCCCAACAAAGACCTGTGTGCCTAATGCCACTTGAAGACCAGCTGGAGTTGGATGGCCTCACTAAGAGGCTTACTTTGCAGGTTGGTGGCAGATGCACCAGGCAGTCACTCTGGGTGTCTGATAATAGGTTTGTCACATGGTCACAGCAAAGAGGGACTTCTCAAGGTACAGGACCTTTATCAGGCCTCAAGTCATTCATATTAGCAAGTACCAGATCAAGCCCATTCGTTAAGAATTGGGAGAAAAAGCCTTGTCCTCTTGGGCTAGCATGGCAGGCCCAGATTGAATCCCCAGCCTTTGTGTCTGCCTAAGCAGGTGCTTTAATCCTCTGTGCTATCTGGCTGGCTCTGAACTTTTTGTGTTTTTGATGATCTTAAGGTTTTGAGAAATATTGATCAGATAGTTTATAGGATTTGGAATTTATCTTATACTTTGCCTATGAGCAGATTTGGATGCATTGTTTCAGAAGAAAGACTGAAGAGGGAAAGTGTTAGCTTCAGTATGCCAATCGAAGGCCCACCCCACCCACAGGACCCAACTGTGGCTCTGTGGCCTCCCTTCTGGCTCTGTCCTCTTAGGAAGGAAACCTACATGCTTGTCTTATACAGAAGCAGGGAATGCCTGTCTGCACTGTCCTCCTTGACAGTGGAATGTCCCCATACATTATTGAGAATTATTCACATGGGAGATTTATTATGTCCCAGATATGAATTTATGCATTCATTTATTTACATCACTATCTTTCCATAGATGTTTATGTATACATTAGGCTATAATCCAGTATGATCTTATTTTGTTGTCTTGTTCAAACTTGTTCCCATTTTGTAATAAATTAGTATAGTCACAAAAGAAAAAAATCCCATACAATTTTGCCTTTAAGTTCTCTGCAATGTTTTGCCTTTTCCTCTAGGAGGTCTTGTTGATCTGTATATTTTCTTGTGAATATACTAATTTATTTCATTTATGTCCACCAAGGAAATCTTTTCTTCTTCTGAATTCCCTCTTCACTTGGTACTGATTATGTGATTGTTTACACACAAGATATTCAAGTACGGTTATAGGTGTCCACTCCAAAGCCTCATGAGATCATGGGGTGGTTTCTAGAGTCTACAATTAATTCAAGATCCAGTGCTGGGATTGGGGGTATGAATGCTACACCCACCACAGGTGGGCAGCCTATACACAGTGTAAGGGAGGGAGAGAGGCTTGCTCTTGCTCCTCTCATTGTGCTCTTGCTGCTTTTGCTGTTTTTTGCTGCTATGAACTGTTGCCCACTGTCATGTGCCACTCTGCCTTGGAGCCAGCAAGTATGGACTGAGATGAGAGAAAAGTAACTAAGATTGGTATTAGTGTTTAACCATTATTTAATGATGTGAATAAGTGATATGGATGGAAAGGAGAGGGATATTTTTTTTTTTTCAGGAGATGTTGTTTCTCACCCCTTCTTTCCTTCCTGCCCCCTTGAGTTCCACCGGTTGCCAACATTCATGTGAAGGACATCTAACAAATTTTCCAGAAATGTCCAACATTTAATAACTTGGGGGGGGGCTGGTTCTTTCATTTAACTAACAGTGAAGAATGTTTAGTAGGTGCTAATCACCATTCAAGGAGCAAAGAGGAAGCAGAAAGATGAACAACTGTATAATTTCTGTAAGATCTCTGTCTGTTGCCTGGGGAGATAGCTCAGTGGTCTAAGCACCTGCTTGGCCTGCGTGAGGACCCACGTCTGATTCCTGGTACCACATGCTGTGTTGGTCCCAGAACCTCAGATGCGCCATGCTGCCCATCAAAATGAGATATAGTGGTACATGCCTATAATCCCAGAACTGGGGAAGCTCAGACAGGAGTATCACTACCAATCTGAGCTACACAGGGGGACCCTGTTCCAAATAAATGAATAAATAACAGATGTTTTAAAAAAGATCTCTGTCTATCATAAAAATTAGGCAAGAAAGCCAGGCATAGTGGCATTTACCTCTGATCCCAGCACTTAGAAAGCTGAGGAGGAGGATTGCTAGTTTGAGTCCAGCATGGGCTATATATTGAAATCTTGTTTAAAAAAATAGACAAGGGAAAAGTACTACAGCCTTGTCCTTAGCACCTCTGCATGTTTGAGCATTCCACCTGGGGTGAGATTAAAGATGCAGTAGAATGGGAGGGCAGCGTTCGGGAACTGAATTTTCGCTGTTTAGCAGTGAAGAAATTTTGCTAGAAGGGAGCCTTTATAAATTGGTTGCATTAGGGGATAGAAGGGGAGCAGTTTTGGTGGTGAGGTATGGATCTGCAGTACTAAACAAATCAGGATGGATGCTGAAGTTGAAGTATAACAGTATTGGAGCTGAGGGAGTGTCTAAATCTTAGGCTAAAATACCTACTGAAAGTAGGACAGGTTGATCCTGATTGTAAATATGACTGATGTGGACATCCCTGGAGAGGTAGCTGGGTTGTGGCCCCTTGACCTCCCAAGTGGATGGACCCCCTGTAGTGCTCAAGGCTGAAGGAGGTGAGCCTAGTTGGAGGAAGGGGCCTTGGAGGCCACAACTTTGGGAACTGTGCCGGCCCACCCCTCTTCTCTGTTCTCTCCAGTCTGCTCTGCTTTCCGGATGCCATGGTGAACAGCTTTCCTTGGCTTTGGCCTCCACTATGTCCCTGTCATGGAGTTGGACAACTGTGGACTAAAGCCTCTGAAACCATGAGCCCAAGCCAACCTCTCCTCCCTTAAATTGTGGATACCAGGTGTTTTGTCTCAGCCAGGAAGCTGACCAAGCCAGATAGTGTTGGAATTTAGTAGGCTACAAATGCCACCAGCTGTGGATAAGACAGTTTCTTCTCAGAAACCTCATTAATAGGAATGGCACACATTGCATAAGTCAAATGGGGAAGCTGCCTGAGGACAGTGAAAGGTCAAGGGAAGCAAAGAAGGACCCAGAACTCTTGTTACATGAATTGGAGAAAATAAAAACTAGCTCATTGCAGCAGGTTTCAGTGTTCAAGGCTTCATCTCTGAAGGCCAAATTTTGACTATGTTATTACAACTGAAAGAACACATTCAGTATGAGGTGAAAAATTTCATAGTTGATCAGGACTGCAGTGGAATGAGCTATCAAAATGCTTGGCATAGGTAGAAGACTATGAAAGAAGAAGGTGGAAAGTTAAGACTTAGTACCTTGACCCAAAAGGTTGCAAGACATTCTTATATCTCAGTGTGAACTTCAGAGTTGAGATTGATAGTTAAATAAGTCTGCTATATTTCTTGACAAATGGCAAATTAGTAACTAGTCATTGTTTTCTCAAATAGTTAATTTGAGGCAAGAAAGAATGAGGAGCATATGCTCCTTGTAAGAGCTGTCAGCACTTAGAAGAGTCGTTGACAAGCATGGAAGGATATTAAATCAGAATCAAGATTGTGCAGAATGCATTCAGAGAACACTATGGAAACACTGCACTTGAAATTGTTCTTTCCAACATGTAAAAATGCATAGAATGTGGTCTGTGGGCGTGCCATACTTCAGCTCAGGAGAAGGCAATGCAGTCTTCCTTTCTCCCACAGCACTACACCTCCAGCCTCTCTCTAGAGGAGAGTGCTATGGGTTCTCAACATAGAAACCAGACCTGAGTCCAAATTAAAATTTAGATATAAGCCTTTTATTACTGGCCCAGAACCGCTTCACCACACTCACATAAAAGCAGACCAATGGCCAGGAGCCTTAAAAGTACAGAGGTTTTAAAAATAAAAACTACATCCTGTTTGACAAATTTGTCATTTAACATAAAACAGTACCTTTAGGGACAACGTGACCATTACTCAGCATATACTTTTTCTCAGAACATTGTTTCCTGGGAACTCCCAGTCTATTGATAATTTAGCAATGGTACACCAAGCCTCCTTGTGGTCTTACAAAAAACAGGGTCACAAAAGTTAAACAAAATAATTTTTTACATTTAGTTTTACATTAACTCATCACATTACTTTTACATTAATGTTTTACAGAGAAGTGATATAGAAAATGGAGGTGGGGAAATGTGGAAACAAAGAAGTTAAATTGGACAGGAAGAGCCCTTCACTTACTGGCCATCTCTCCTCCACAGCCTTTCCCAACTATTCCTGGAGAACTGGATTTGGCTGACCTAAGAAGAAAGTAATCAAAGACCTCCCTGTGCCTTCTTTGAGCATCACAGTGAGAATGGAATTGGAAAGTAGAGTTAACGTCAACTTTGAAGACAGAAGCACTTGCAAGGTCTGAAATGATAGACTGGACAATTTTAAATTACCCAAATAACATAATAGAATTGTCCCCCACAGAGAGAGATCTTTATAAACTATCCCAGAAATTTACACCAGTTATTTAATGTCATTTTCTGTCACTTTTTAGTTACCTACCCTTGGGCGAGTTAATTTACAGTTGAAAGTAAGTTACTGTATTCCTGAGGTCCTGAAGACTTAAACTTAATTATGCATGGTTTTTCTTCATGTTATTTTTTTAAATTCAAAAAAGAATTAATAGCAAACTGAGAGAAAAATTACAAGTATATTGTATAGGGTGGAGCAGGATGCATGCTGGGAAGCATTACAGTAGATCTAGTGTGGCACCTGGACTTAAAGTGTCAGCTGGCAAATGGTTCTTCCTCTTATGATCTGCCATTTCCTCCTCCAACCTCTCCCTGTAGCCAGGCACACAGATTGCTTCAGTTACTGTGGCTGGCCAGTCCCCTATTGCTCTGTCGTGGCCTTGGCAGAAGCACTTCCTACCTCACACAGAGCAGCTGAATCCTTAAGACCCCCAAGGGACACAGCCTCCTGCCTTGTTCCTCCTCTCTGGTTCTGCAGCCTGCCCTCCTGGCTGTCTGTGCTCCCACCCTGTGGTCCATCCCAGGGCTTCTGTAAGTGCTCTACCTGGGCAGGGGACTGCAGCAAGCATCCTTCATAGACAATGATACCAATATAGCTGCTGTGCCTCTTAGCTCCCGCCTACACCTGTTTTTTGATTGGTTATTGTGCTCCTGGTTATGGAATGAAATAGTTAAATAGTTAAATCATGACTTCAATTTGCTTTTCTGATGTGTCTTCATTTTCTTATCCTTTAATTCATCTTGCATATGTGTTTTGAGGTTCTCACCTATTGTCTGGGAACTGGCTATGGCTAAAGTAAACTAGCATCACACATTCAAGTACTGACAACCCTTCCCAGCCTTCTTCTTGTCCCTGCACATACTATTTGGTTTGGAACAGTAACTTGCCCATAAAGCACTTTGAAGATATATGAAGGAAGGACCTTCTAGATGACTGTGCTATGACCATCTGGGGATGAAGATGAGCTTCTGTTCTTTTCGGAAATACTTTAGAAGCCTTAGAGTATTTGAGCTTTAAGATATCATATCATAGAAGAGCAAGACCTCTAAAGATGCAGAACATTGACAGTAGGAGTATTGAGCTACTTGGTAGCTAAGGAAAGAATGTATTGGTCAGATAGCATGCCACAGATAGGGGACACCAGCCCACAGATGGCATAGAAATGGTACCTCTCATTCCAAGGTTATAGTCACCAAGAGAGATTTGGGCTATAATTTAGCTTCCCATAAAGTGCTCCTATAGGCAAGGAAGGTGTAGGTCCCAAGGAGTACGTGGCAGTAGACTTCACTTTGCCAACTAGCATCACTGAGCTGGCTTAGTGCATGGGTGTGGCGTAGGGACAACCTCACTGGGAAGACCATGAAGAGCTGGCCAAGGTCAAGCCGCTGCCTGGGCTGCTGAGTATGGCCACTCTTCCAACTTCTCGCTCTACTCCTTGCGGTGGCAGGAGTCCATGGCCTTCAGATGACCTGTCTGCATTAGCTCGATAACCAAGGACGTTGGGCCTAAGGGCATACCAGCCTTTGTATGCTTTCACAGTCTCCGTCCTGCCTCCATTTTGGATGAAAACATCAGGAAACAGAAATTATGACCATCCCTGGGAAACTGGATAAAGAAAAAGATTTCCTAACAGGTGTCCCTTAGACATTTTATGTTTTAATTGATTAGTTTGTCCATTTTTAAAGAAAAATAATTCATCACTCCCTTGTCTGAAATGGCTCATTTATCTTCTTTTTTTCTGGAAAAGTAGAATTGGGTCTGAGGATTCCACTCTATTTCTCCTAGCTCCTAGACCCTCAACTTCATTATTTTCCTTGATACTAAAAGGGTCACTCTGCACAAGAATCTCTGCCAGTTACCTGGTAGTTTGAGTTAAATTTTCTCACAAATTTAGCTGATAAATTAGAAAAGTAATGTGCTTATTCACTTAATTCTGGTAATCTCACCTAAGTTTTGGCAAATTCCTGATTGTATATGGATAAGACAAAATACCCAGCACCCAAAGTTTCAGAAGGAAAGGTTGATTTGGCTCACAGTTTGTGGAGGTTTCAGTCTGTAATTAGCTGGCTCCAAGGAAGGGCGCCATGGTACAGGGGCAATAGTCAAAGGGGGCAGAAGACAGCAAGAGCAGCAACAGCATCTCAGCTATAAAGAAGGATAACCTTGAGGCTATTTTAGGCAAATGGATGCAACTTGAGACCATTCATGAGTGAAATAAATCAGACTTGCCTCTGTAAATATCATACTGTCTTCCTAGTGTAAGAATTGGCAGAGTAAATAAGATCTAAAATGTACAATAGACACTGTGAAAGGGAAAGAAACTGCTCAAAACGAAATAACAACTGAGATGGGGAAAGAACAAAAGGAAGGAGGAAATATATAAATATATATGTATATATAATATAATATATATATATATTACACACAAGACAGATAATTGTGCTACTAATTTCTATTAGTTCATTAAAGGAACAGTTAGTTCTTATATTATTTGATCAATTTTGCATGGCTATATCTGATAATTTGAGGAACTACTTTGAAGGTAACAATATGTAATGTAATAATGATTGTTAATTACCTATCATCTTGTTTTGAAATTCTGTTATCTTTTTTTAATTTTTGTCAGGGTCTCACTATGCAGTTCAGGCTGGCCTTAAGCTCACTTTGTAGCTCAGGCTGGTCTCGAACTCACAGCAATCCTCTTGCCTCAGCCTCCTGAGTGCTAGGATTACAGGTATGCGCCACCACACCCGGCTTGAAATTCTGCATCTTTTATTTCTCTTTAAAATAAAAAAAGAATATAAGGCCCAGGAGATAGCTCAGTGGACTAAGTGCCTGCTTAGGCAAGCACAGGGATCGGGATTCGATCTCCAGCACCATCAGTGGCCATGGCCTTGCCCCTGGGCACACTGAGCCGTCTAAAGAGTCTGGGCAGCCGGGCGTGGTGGCGCATGCCTGTAATCCCAGCACTAGGGAGGCTGAGGCAGGAGGATTGTTGTGAGTTCGAGACCAGCCTGAGCTACAAAGTGAGCTCAAGGCCAGCCTGAACTGCACAGTGAGACCCTGTCTCAAAAAAGACAAAAAAAAAAAATAAAAAATAAAAAAAAAAAAAAAAAAAAAAATAAAGAGTCTGGGCATGGCCGCATGTACCTGTAATCTCAGCGCTGGGGAGGCTGAAAACAGGAGGATTACTACAGTCACATAGTGAGACCCTGTACCAAATACATATAATAATAATGATAATGATAATAATAATAATAATAGAAAGTAGGAAAATCATAAGAAAATATGACTTTAAAAAAACTTGGAGAAAATTTTTAATTGACTATGGAAGTTCTCAGGAAATCATGCAAGGGGCTGGCAAGATAGCTCAGTGTTCTAAAGCGCCTTTCAGGGACCACGGTTCGATCCCCAGCACCACATGCCATGCCAGCCCCTCCCCCCAGGGCAGGCTGAGCTGACCCCCCCCAGCAAAAAAAGAATCCGTGATGTGTAGTGAGACACTGTAATAAATAAATGAATTAAAAAAAAAAGAAATCATGCAAGGGAATTCAATGACCAGTTGAGCTGAAGGCCATGGATGTCACTGGTGACCATGGTGATGAGGCAGAAGCCAGACTTCAGAAGGTGGAAACAGCAAGCACTGATAGGTCCTCTGAGAAACAGACTTTAAAGACATGTTCTAAAAATGAAGTATAAGTGCATTTGCAATTCTCAAAGATGTGAACAGGGAAGGGCTAGGGTTAGTAAACAGGTACCGTAAAGACACTGCCTTTCGCATTCCATATATTAATACCTCAGTCAGTTGGAGAATTATCTGTTTCAGAACTTTAAATTTTAACTCAAATAATTTGAATCAGTTACTGTGTTTCCCTGAAAATAAGACCTATTCAGAATATAATAAGCCTTGAAAACTACAGATGGAAAAAGCCACCCAGCTGGCCTGTCCTTGCCTTATCTGCCACCCAGAAGCCACTGAGCAGAGAGCAGTCAGCTTAATTTGCATGATGCTGGCCTTGCAGAGCTGCACTCTGGTTTTCAAGAGCTGATGAAAAGAAGACAGCACTCTGGTTTTTTAAAATAATTTTACTGAGAAACAAATAATAATGAGACAGTTTCAAAGCTCATTAGTAGGGCAGTTTCAATAATAAATACATTGCATATTGTTGTCTTACTGGTTATTCATTGTACAAGATGCATACCTGATATCTTGTCCACAAACACTATTAGAACAAATCTTTTTATTTGCTGAATTAAGAGAATGTAGCTGTATATCTATCCTAACTATTTTCAATATACAGATACAAACTGGTCGTTCATTTATATCCACTATTTTGTTTTGTTTTGTCAGAAAAGGGTATTTCATTGTCATTTAAATATTGTAGGTGCGTGAATCTGGCAAAATATTTCAAGATAGTCCAATAGTCCACAATAGTAGTGAGTTATCTATAGGACTGGCAATGTCAGAAGTTTTTGACTTGAGCCTTTTACAGCTCAGCCTATTAATATAGCTTTATTTTTTATACCTCGTCTTTATACTTTTCTATTGGATGGTTAAGACCAAGACAAAGCAAGACCTATATAACAAGAAATGTAACTTTTGTATCTGATAATGATATTCAAGTCCCCTCAGGATTTATCCTGAGACCCTGTACCACACTTTGTAGATCCTTTGTCAATGTCAGATATGTGGATGAGTCACGGCTGTTGGTTGACCAATTTGCTCTCTAAGAAAGCTGGAGAGAAAGTTTTCTCTCCAGGTGGCTCTCCTTAGGCACACTCTACATCATCGATCACATTTCTCTGTGGCCTCATAATCTCCTTGGTCAGAAAAATTTGGGTCACAACTGAGTTACATGATGTTACAGTACAGGCTCTCCCATGTCCTGAGTCTTCACTGACCTTGAAAAGCTAGGGCCAAAATGTTGGCTGCCCTTGCAGCCCTTCTTTTTCTCTAATTTTTGGTCTGCACACAGGTTGTTAACCCTCCGGAAGAGAAGCTTATTATTACCCTACAACATATGCAGTTTGGTCTAACCTAACTATCTGTCTGAATATCAAACATCTTAGGCATAACATGGAACAGGTATGTTCCATCAAGTACTGATATATTAAACTTTAAGTCCCTACAGAATATGAGAAAAAAATTGAAAAATTAAAAAAATATGCATAAATAATTACATACAAGCAGTATGTATGTGAAGGACCAGAATGACAGGCATTCCAAGCATGACCCTACTATTACACATTGCTATCTTCAGTGCAGTTTAGTTCACAGATATCAGCATATATAGTTAGCCAGGGTGAGAATCCTACCAATTAACTGCTAGTTTCAAAAACCTGCTGATGTTTCTCAGGATCATTGGCTTACCAATCTTGTATGTATAAATGTATGGCTTTGCCCCTGTCATGTTTCCTAGCTTTTCTCCTTTTCCTGTCTTCATTGTCTAATCCTCAAGTTCTCACATTGCTTTTAATTGTGTTATACCTTTCTATTTGTATTTCTTCTTTTGAGTTCTTATACTAGGGAGACTATATGATATTTACACATGTGGGTCTGTTTTATTTCGCTTATGAGTATATCTTCAAGTGGCATCCACTTACATATAAATGCTTCAAGTTTATCATTCTTCATAGCTGAATAATACTCCATTGTATAAAAATACCACATCTTTTTTCATCCATTCTTTAGGTGATAGGCATCTTGGTTGTTTCCAAGATTTGGCTATCACAGATTATGCTGCTGTGAACATAGGTACCCATGCATCACTAACATCACTATGATATGATGTATTCAGTTCCTCCAGGAAAATTCCCAGTAGGGGGATAGCTGGCTTGAATGGGATTTCCAGTCCTAGTTTTTTAAGGGCTCTCCACACTGATTTCCATAATGGTTGCACTAGTCTATATGCCCACCAGCAGCGGAGAAGGGTTCCTTTCCAATCCCCAACCCCAGCCTCTCCAACATTTGTTGTTGGGTGACTTGTTTATGATAGCCATTTTTTCTTGGGTGAGATGGTATCCCAGTGTTGTTTTAATTTGCATTTCATGGATGGCTAGTGATGTAGAGCATTTTGTCATATATTTATTCACTTGTTTAATTTCATCCTCTGCGAAGTGTGTGTTAATCTCGGATGCCCATTTCTGGACTGGGTCTTTAAATTTTGGGGTCTTAATGTTTTTTTTAGTTTTTTATAAATTCTAGAGAGCAGACTTTGTCTGAGTGCTTATTAGCCAAATTTTTTTTCCACATTTGTGGGCTGTCTTTTCATTTTGTTCATAATTTCTTTTGATATGCAAAAACTTCTCAATAGGAGGAGGTCCCAGTCATTAATTTTTTCAACTATTGCCTGTGCAATTTGATTTTTGTTCATGAGCTCTTTGCCTACCCCTATGTCATCAAGAGTTCCTCCTACTTTCTCTTCCAGGAGATTGAGTATTTCTGTTTTAATGTTTAGATCTTTAATCCATTTTTACTTTAGCTTAGTGCACGGTGATAGACTTGGGTTAAGTTTTAGTTTTCAGCATGTAGAAAGCCAGTTTTTCCAGCACCATTTGTTAAAGAGTCTATCTTTCTTTCAGTGAGCATGTTTGGCCCCTTTGTCAAAGATAAGGTGGCTGAGTGTGTTTGTAGAGGCTTCTTCATCTTTTAATCTATTCCATTGATCCTCAGGTCTATTTTGTTGCCAGTATCATGCTGATTTTATCACAGTAGCTTTGTAGTATAATTTCAAGTCAGGAATTATAATGTCTTATGACTTGTCTTTGTTGCCCAGGATAACCTTTGCTATTCTAGGTCTTTTCTGGTTTCAAATAAATTTTAGGAATGATTTCTCTAGGTCTGTGAGATATGTTGGTGGCAGTTTGATAGGGATTGCATTATATCTGTACAGCAATTTTGGGAGTATGGCCATCTTTGCAATGTTAGTTCTTCCTATCCAGGAGCAGGGAATATCTTTCCATTTTCTGAAATCCTCTATGATCTCTTTTTTTCAGAGTACTGTAATTTTCCATGAAAAGATCTTTGACTTCTTTAGTTAGATTAATTCCAAGGTATTTCATTTTCCATGGTGCAATTACAAAAGGTATAGTTTCTCTAATTTCCTTCTTAGTATGTTTGCTATCTCTGTAGCGGAATGCTATTGACTTTTGAGTATTGAGTTTGTATTCTGCTATGACAGCCCTCTGTTTAGCAGTTTTCATATAACAGTGAACATAGTTTTTCAGAACATCTCTCTCTCTCTCTCTCTCTCTCTCTCTCTCTCTCTCTCTCTCTCTCTCTCTCTCTCTCTGATCCAGAAATCACTCAGGACCTTGTGCTTGCCAGGTAGGTGCTTGAGCCACTGAGCTATATCCTTGGCCCTTTTAAGGCATCTTTAAAAATTGACATCTGTATATAACCTCACTTTTCAAAGTAAAATCTAAGTAAATGAGGACTTCTTGGACATGTAGATGAAACAGTTTTGAGTTATTTGACATGTAATTCAGCCGTAAAACATAAATTGTGGGGCTGGGGAAATGGCTCAGTAGAATAAGCACTTGCCTGGCAAGCACAAGTCTTGAGTTCAATCCTGGTTCTGCAGAAAAAAAATTGTATTTATTTTCCAAAACAGGGCATGTTTTCTGGAAGGTCTCATGATTAAAATTCTGCTGTCTTTCATGTATGCATGATATATACACAATAATTATATTTTCAGCTTTATTTCCTTAAAATGTCACAGAAAGTTTAAAATATTTGAGAAGGAAAATGAGAGAAATGTGCCCACAACAGTGATAGCAAACTTTCTAGAGCCCTCAGTGATACAAAAGGCCCATTGCAGCGTGGGTGCCTCAGCTTCGCCACCACTGGCCATGCATGTGCAACTTTGCACACCCATCTCTGAGAGCACCTGACCAACATTTATTTCAACAACTGACTGTAGTTACCAGTGTCAGCCACAATGCCATTCTATCATTCTACATCCAAGAAATATTTAACTTAGTCTTTATTAAAACAACTTTTAAAATTTATCATTCCTATCTATTTGAATTACACATGCACAATAGTCAACTGGAATGGAACAAGTAAGTTTGCTCAAACCTACTTGTTAAGTGACATAGATCAGCTGATGGGGACAGTAGTGTGAGCCCTGTGTTCAGAGGAGAATGAGGGCCTTGTGGGGTTGATTTTCTGGAAGAAATGGGGGCCTCATGTCTCCAGCAGACTAGTGAGTGGTTGAGAAGCTTCTTTGTGGGTGACCCAGGGAAGGATTATTGTGTACTGATGGGGCTGTGGTCTTTGGATCTGCTTGCAGTGTTTCCAGGGGAAAGGCGTGAGAAGCTCCAGGTGTGGCCCATCTGGCTTCTTTTTTCCACATATTTTGGCTCCATCCTCAGGCTGACTTCTCTGATCACAGCTTCCCATCAATGGATCCATCACACTGGCCAAAGAATCAAGAAGACTCAGGCTGGGGAGGTAAGTCTTGCCTGGGAAGCACAATGTCCTGAATTTGATTCCTGGTACCACCAAAAGAAGATGAAGATGAAGACGAAGACGAAGACGAAGATGATGACGAAGAAGAAGAAGAAGAAGAAGAAGAAGAAGAAGAAGAAGAAGAAGAAGAAGAAGAAGAAGAAGAAGAAGATCCTTTAAGGAGTGGCAGTATAGCAAGCCACACCTGTGTGTACACCAGGTAGGAAGTGTCTCTGTCACTGGTGTCTCTGGACAGAGTAGGACTCTGAGGATTACTAGACTCACAGTCAAGTTGTGCTGGGCAATGGCTCCTTGACCTCATGCAACTGTCACAGCCTCTCCACAGCCTGAAGCACCTCATCAGTGCAGTACCAAGCCCCAGAAGTGGCCTCTCTAGGCTGTGCTAATCAGCACTGGCTGTGACATTGGGTACCACACCAGGAGGCTTCCCTTGCTCAGGGGTGCTGTTCTGAAAGAAGCCTGTGCCATCCAGACTCTATTGCTTATTTCTCTGGGTGAATTGATAAATAACTTGTTATTTTTATTTCTCCTAACATACACATGGATTGAAAGGAGTAACGCCGTGTGAAGCAGACCCTGGGGATGAGAAGTTGGCAGAGGAGAGGCACGTGGCCATGCATGAGAGGGAAGTGCAGTGCAGTGGTGCAGGTGAGGGCCCAACGGCTGGTTCTGGCAGGCTGGGAGAGGCAGTGGGAAGCCTGTGCTGCTGGGGTGGTGGCCATGTGACTGCCACCACCAGCCTCAGCCACCCGGGGCAGGCCAGGATGCAGCTGGAGCAGAGTTGAGTCTGTGGTGACAGAGATGCCTTTCTTGTTGAAGCCAGTGTGGGCTGGTTTTTCTCTCAGCTGTGGTGAGTACTACCTGACTCAGGAATTACACTACTTTAAGTATGGGTAAAGCCACATTTCAGAGTCCCCTGTGCATGAAGCCTGCCGCAGGAGGGAGCTGCAGAGCTCGATGCATCCAGTGGAGCTGTTCTCCTTGCTTTGTTCCTTTTTCACTTTGAAGGAGCATGAGACCTCTGAGCCCTCACACCTAATTTATTCTTGGTGAGATCTACTGCATTCTCTCACATAAGTCCAAGTCAAAACTTCGGTCAATAAAGTGTTTGTTAAGTAACAATCATTTATTTTTAGTGTTTTTTTTTTTTTTTTTTTTTTTTTTTTTTTTTTTTTTTTTTTTTTTTTTTTTTTTTTTTTTTTTCGGCATCAGGGCTTGAACTTAGGCCCGTGAGCTTACCAGGAAAGCACTTATTCTACCCAGCCATCTCTCCGGCCTCCATTTATTTTAAACTAAGCAGGTATGAGTTTTCTCCAGGCAGGAAGAGATGATGGGTACATACCTTCTTCTGGAGCAGAGAATAGGCACCTGTGCCCCAACTCAGGCTGAGACAGGGGAGACCACAGCCCAACAGCCAGTCTCCCCATATCCCAGTCAACACCCACGCCCTGCACCCACTCCATTTCCAGTATGTTCTCATTTCCCAGAATAGCTATGAAATCATGCAATTAGCCTCCAGATCAGCTGTGCTGACACAGCTGATGGCAAGAAGTACAGAAAAAAATGAGCCCATTTCCAATGAAACACTCAGGTCTCCTCCCACACTTCAGGAAAGTCTACTTGGCCACTGGCACTGCTTCTGTCCTGCCCCATGACCTGGGGACTCAAGACTGTCCCACTCTGACTCTTGAGAAGCTGGGACTGCTGGTGTGGTTAGGGGCCTGGCTCTGAACATTTCCCTACTGTGTTGTGCTCTGAGGCTCCTAAGGATTCTGTGGCTGCTGCTGGCTGTGTCCCTCTGGCTGTGCTGGTGGTGGCTGAGGTGCTGAGGAGTGGCCCACAGCATCCCCACAACCATCACCACCGTGCCAGTGGGTGCTGGCCTGGGCCCCAGGTGCAGTTGACACCACAGTTCTGCTCCAAAGCCTCCTCAGGCTGCTCTGGGTTTGCCTCAATGCACTTCTTGAAAGAAAGCCTAAGATCTGAAGATTTTGGGACTGTCCTGCTCCAGTCCCCTGCCCTGTGACTCCCCAGTGTGGAGGGGCTCCTGGCCACAGTCTTTACTCTTGTAGCATTTATCCTGCTCACACAGGTGTGGACCTCCCATGACTGGGTCTTCATGCGGGATGCTGCAGCAAGAGACAGAAGGAAGCCCTGACTCTGCAGTCCTGGAGCAGGGTGGTAGCCCTTCCTTTGCTGGAGGTAAGCTTTTCCTGCAGTCACTGCCCTCATATAGGCTCTTGCCTGGACAGGGCTGGGATGAGGAAGAAGGAAAACCAAACCAAAGCTAGAGCTTTCTGTCATGTGTCCAGCCCACTCCTTCTGCAGCCCATTAAGCAGAAAGGACAGAAAAGACTTTTATCTGGAGACTGTCCTGCCACAGCTGCACAGCCCATGACCTGGACTGTCCTGGCCTTAACTGGGAGACATGGTGCTGTGAGGTGGGTCGGTACAGACCTGCTACTCCTTCATGCTTGGGCCCTCCGAGGTGCTGCTTGCATCCCGCTTTGGGGGCACCCATTATGACCAGCAGCAGGTTAGTAGTGGGCTACACAATTTCACATGGACCCAGAAAATCTGGTTTTTCCTGGAGTGGAGGAGCCTGCTTCCTGCAGGATCTGATGAACTCACAGGAGGAAATGAGGGAGCTCTGAGCCAATGCAGTGGGTAATTCATTGAATTCTTCACTGAACACTTGGTGCCATATCTGTTCTGTGCTCTGAACTTGCATTGGAACACGTGTAATGTAAGCCTCTCCATCCATGTCTCTCACTGTCTGATACAGAACACGGGTGAGCAGTAACAGTGCCAAGGACACCGGTCCTGGTGTTGTTCAGTGGAGCCTGCCCAGTGCGCTTTTTCTCCTGAGCTTTTGTATGTGGCCTCTGCCCTGCTCATCTTCCTATCCTTCCTAGCCCCCTCTGCCTGTCTCCTCCCCAGAGCCCAAGATAACTGTTTTCAGGGTGCAGCTAAATGCTCTTAATTCACAAGGAAACAGCAGGGTATATACTTAAAGCAAAATTAAAAGTAAATTATCACTTCATCCAGTTACTGGAGAAGAACACAGAACCTGGCTCAACCTTTCCCAGTCATCTCAAGGTTTTTTCACTTCCCTAAGGATTGACCCTTTAGGTCCCATACATCCCACACATTTTCTGTTGATGGAATGTAGAGCAAAGAAAGTGTAGTCTTTATGTGTAGTGGAGCAGTACTTTGCCACAGGAAGATGAACTGGAGTCATATGTACACAAGTGTGCACCTTGAGACCATAGGGAAACAAGCCAGATACACATGCTCAAATAGTGCATGCTCCCTCTCCCACAAGAAATAAAAAACATAATAAACTGAAGAGCAAATAGAAGGTGGTGGGAATCAGGGAGACAGGTCTTCTGCAAATGGAAGGGGACCAAGAGGCGGAGAAGGGGACTGTGGAAGGGTGGGGGTGTAACACAGGAAGAGCAGAGAAGTGGATGCACCAGCTCCCCATGAGGAATGTAGTTGCATGTGCTGCACACAGCGACTAATGAAATAAAAATTTAAAAACACATTTGCATTCAACCTTGGTTAGCACTGCATGACAGCTGTGAGCACTGAGCCAGCTGCGCTCTCACTGCAGACCCTGCCTTACCTTCCTGCCTTTGCTCAGCCAGCTGCGCCAAACATTGTGATGCTGACCAGGAAGCACCACACTGCTTGCTTTGAACGAGGTAGTGCTAGCCTGGGCCTCCTGGTCAGGTTGGGTGGATGCAGGGTCATCTGTGGCTCCTGGGAGGATGCCCCAGCTTGATTCCTCCAACCGTTAGGCACTTGGCTCCTGTTGGTGCTGGACTGAGTGCTCTGTCCCTGCAGACTTGCGAGCTCCCTGCATCCCTGGCTTCCCTCTGAGTGAGCAAGCCAGGCTTGCGAAGTGGTTTCAGCAGGGAGGTGCCTTCTTTTTTGCCAAATTTCACTGTGGGAAGGGAATGTGAAGGTGCTGTGCACCTGCCAGGGCTGGGACCGGGCTCAGAGCCCTGACACTGGGCCTGCACTTCTCACGTGTCTTTGGCAGGGCTTCTGTACATGCTGGCTTGAAGCATGCGCCTTAGATTCCAGTTATTTTTCTCTGTCTTTATTTTTATTTTTAATAGCGTCTTAGTCACTACATGGCCCAGGCTGGACTGGAATTTATGATCCTTATGCATCGGCCTCCCAGAGTGCTCACGTCACAGCATAAGTTGCCACTTGATACCAACCAGAGTTGCCAAAATTAAATATTTGTAGCAGCAGAACAGCTGGAAACATATGGGAAATACTTTTTTAGTTCCTTACAGAATTAAACATTTACCCTATAGCCCAGATGCTTTCCTCCTAGGTAATTTCTCTCATGATAAGTGAAAACACCCTTATAAAGACTGGTACCAGACTGCTCATAGAAACTTTATTTGCAATAGCCAGAGCAACAACGTGGAAACAAGGTGTGGGGAGCTGCTGAGATTGCTTCAAAGCTCAGGGGCATCTGATGACTCCTGAGGATGTGACGTCATTTGTCTAGTGCAGGGGCACAGTGGGGTGCAGTTCTGTAGCCATGGCTGAGCTCAGGTCAGCACACGTGCACTGGTAATCATACAACAAAGACACAGGCATGCCCACAGGTGGACTCCAGTGCCAGGAGCCAGCAGTGCTGACCTTTCCCATGGTGTAAATTACAGTGCAAATGCTACCCACAGTCTTCTACTTATGAAGTAGATGCCCATTTTAGTCTTGACTAAGGAAAGGACTGTATGTCTTGTATCCTATGGGATGTATTACTTTTCTATCTCATGTGATTTGTTCCTACACCCCCACCCCCCAGTTCTTGAAAGTTCACAGATTAAACTGCTAAATTTGAAGCATTGTCTCCTGTATGCTCAGGGGATAACCTAGGGAGTGATAAAAGTTAATTGAACATATTTGTCCATATTACCTTCTCAGCGAACCAAAGTACACAACCCTTATTATGCTGAGAGCCCTGTGAGATCAGGGCACAAGAATTTTGCACTAGAAGCTCAAGGGTTCAGAGACAGATGTTCAAGATAAGGAAATTATATAGAGAAAATACAGAAATATAAAAAGCAATCTCACTTAAATCCTGGAATAAGAGGTACTTCGTTAGCCTTCTATTCACTGAACAAAACTTACACAGTGCTGATTGGCAAGTGCAAGGTCCTGAGTTCAATCCCTGGGACAAATACTAAAAAATATTTTTTTAAAAATTGCACTGTGCCTGCATGTGCAGGAGTGAGCTGAGCACAGAATGGGGTAGCGGAGCTGGAGGAGAGGCTGGACGATGACACCCAACACCCTGTTCCTCCCTGCCTCATGTTCAGTAGGTGTCCCTCAGAAGTATTCCCCAGATGGCATCTGCTTGTGAAATCCCTTCCTTGCCTTAAAGTCCTCACGCAGAGTTGGGCACTGGCACATACCAATAGCCCAGCTACTCAGGAGGAGCCCAAGGCAGGAGGCTTGCATGGCCAAGCCCAGCCCTGGCAATTTAGCCAGAACTAATCTCAGAATAGAAGTATAAAGGGCTTGTGGCTGCAGCTCTGGGGGTGAGTACCCAGGGTTCAATATCCAGTAACTGACCCAAAATAAATGGTTCTGCCGAGGCAGCACTGTACAGAGAGCTGTAGTTCTCAGATGCCCACAGGCTCCAGGCTCCCTGAGTCTGACTAGGCAGCTGTGGGTGGACACAGTACACCGTAGGGGGTGGCCAGGACCCAACCGAGGCACCTGGACCCTGCGGTGTGTGGTGAGGCCTCCCACACAGAGAAGGCCATCCCTAGGGGTGGATGTAGGGGCCCCAGGGCTCCTATCCGAGCCTCTCGGAGGGTGGGACCTTCTCCATTTCTTAGGACACTGGCAATGCAGGGCCTGGTCAGCCTGCAGCCCCAGTGTGAGGGCCAGAGCCGCCAGGCTTGGGGGAGAGGGACCTGTGGGGACCCGCACCCACGCTGCATGGGAGCTGGGCAGGAGCCACGGTCTCACTACTCTGCTCTTTGGGCCAAAGGGGTGCAGTGGATGGGAAAACGTGCTTTGCCTTTCTGATGCCATCGCTGCAATCCCTGTGCTCAAAATAGTAAAAAGCCAAGATCTACAGCATCTCTCCCATGTTATATATTTAGAATTTTATAGGCACTGCAAAATCAAAGTCTGAGCACATTAAAAAGCCTGTTGTCCCTGGTGCATGGTGGTGCATGCCTGGAATCCCAGCACTCAGGAGGGTGAGACAGGAGGATGAGAGTTGAGATGGGCCCTACAAAAGTGAGCGCAAGGCCAGCCTAAACTGCCCGGTGAGACCATATCTCAAATATAAAAGTCTGTCATATCTTGGGCAAGATTTAATTATTACAAAAAATTGTCTATACTTTTCATGTAATCCCAGTTAGAATACCAACTTGGATTATTTTTTCTCCAAAACTGGATACAATGACCTTATATTTTTATTTTTTAATGTTTTGGTACAGGGTCTCACTACGCAGCTTGGACTCCTAATAGATCCTCCTATTTTCAGCCTCCCCAGGGCTGGGATTAGATTACAGGTGGGCTTTGCCACACCAGTGGCTGGCTCGGCACACCTGGGGGTGGGGCTAGTGCACATGTGGTGCTAGGGATTGAACCCTGCTCTCTGCGCTTGCCTAAGCAGGGGCTTAGTCCTCTGAGCTATTTTTTTAAATTTAGTACAGGGTCTACAGGTTCTCATTACACAGATCAGACTTGTAGTGATCCTTCTGTTTTCAGCTTCCCAAGTGCTGGGATTACAGGTAAGGCTGGCATGACATCCTGGGGATCAAACCCAGTCCCATGTCTGCCTAAGCAGGTGCTTTAGTCTGCTGAGCTATCTTGCTGGCCCTGGACACAATGACTTTATATTTCAGCTGCAAAGAATCCTTACCAAAAGCCAAGAAATGCTTCTGAAAGAAGAGCAGAGAGACTACCGCTGAGCACCAGGCAAGAAGCCACCACCTTTTGTGATACACGTGCGGGGGAAGAGCAGGCCACTGTGCCCTCAGATCAAACAGAAATGTGAAATTCACACAGGTTGACTACTTCTATATGGAAAGAGAAAGTTATTTAATAATTGGGGTGGACACAACTGTCCATCTATAAGAAAATGAAGGTGGATTCCTACATACAGAAGTAAATTTTAGTTAATATAAAAATGATATGAACTTTAGAAAAAAATCTAGGAGACAACATATATAACCTAACTGGAGAATAATAATAAAAGAAGATCCTAGAAGCTATTTTTAAAATTGATATATTTGAGAAGATAAACACTAAAAAATTTATGTGCAGGAAGAAACCATAGCAGTGTCTAGAGATACTCCTTACATTTGAAATAGACATTTGCAAAGCAAGTGATGGGACAAATAAGGTTTATATGTAAACATAGAACTCACAATTTGACAAAAGACAAAACCAACTCTCCAGAAAAATAAACACAGTGCACATATACAGTTCACAAAAAAAGCAAATACAAAAAGTCAATACATGGATTAAAAGGCATTTCATGCAATAGCAGTCATAAAAATACAAACTAAGTTAACATTGCATTGCTCTATAACTTCTAAACTGGCAATTGTTAAAAGTAAAAATTTTTAAAGTTTCTTAGCCACTGCAAGTGTGGGGACCATGAGTGTCCTTGTCATGTGCTGGTAGAAGTAATCTTCATAGTCTACCTCTTTGAGCTCAATGTCAAGTTTTCATGTGGGCTGCTGGTATTTTATTGCTTTTTAAAAACATTTTACCCAGGTCTTTGGAAAGAGCCGTAGAGCTGAGCAACATTCCTGCGCTGTCTGTGGTCTCAGGAGGGTCAGATCTGCTTGGGAAGAATTCCAGGGCTGAGGCCAACTCCAGGCTTCGCTGCCTGGAGCCTCCTCACAACCCACGCAGCGCATAGAGTTGCAGAGGAAAAGCATGCTCTTGGGGCTTTCTATTCCCCTTCTTAATCTCTGTAGTTATGATAAACTGGTGTCATGGTCACAAGTGAGGTACTGAATTTAGAGGACAGAATGAAATGTACCCATGGACTTCTTAAGGGTCTTGGCCTTTGAACTGGGCCTAGGTATCTCAGGAGTTGCTCCCTATGAGCTGTCAGCAGACTGAATCATGCAAGTCCAAAGATTCTAGTGGCAAGATAGACCCTTGTCAGCTTTATGTTGTGTTCCAGAAGGTTTCAGTAATGGCAAAATTTAGTGAGGCTTCAAGTAGTCCAGGTAATGGAGAAAGCTCAAGGCCTGTCTTAACAGGCAGACCATGCTTGCCAGAGGACTCTGGTGTCCACATTGGCATGAGAAGATGGCAGCACACAACTAGAAAACATTTGTTATTCCTTCTTAATTTGTTTGTTGCTGTTTTCTTCTGCAAGAGCCCTCAGAAGTAAGTGGTACTGCAGCATGCTTTGTGTTTTCTCAGGCTTTGTATTTTTTTTCTCTCAGTATTTTCTTTTTGCATCACCTTGGGGCATCATTATTCATCACTACAGTCATGCACCCACAGATTATGCGTTGGGGAGCCACAAGTTCTGCTATCTGCTGTACATCGTTGAGTGGCCTCAGTAAGACACCCAATCACATCAGGACGAAAGCATTTGTGGGCTAGCCTGTTAGTAGGCTACTCTTGGAAACTTCCTGAGAAGCCCTCCATTCAAAGGTCTAGATGAAATGTGAAAACTAACCTCTGTGCTGTGTACATCCTGAAAGAACACCCCGGGCACTTGCACGGGGCCTCTGGGCTCGTGTCAACACAAGCAAAAGAGAACAGGAAAGGCTGAACTTGTTTTTGTCACAAGCTCAGCCTATCATGACAAGCCTGCCTCTTGGTAACTTGCACCACCCAACTGAGGGCAGAGTCCTTATGACTAACTGCCCCCAAAGGCCCACCCACCAGCATCATCCACCAGGATTCATTTCCCAACACTTGAACCCTGGGGGCCTCGGTGAAGTGGGTCATGGTGAGTCCCCACAGTGCTGCGTGTTGTTGATGGGGTCCAGAGCATCCTGGACCCCAAAGAAAACCATGTCCGCATTGGCCAGGGAACATATGCCAGTTTCCTAGCAGAGCATGTATGTGACAGCACTTCTGAGGCAGTTGGCACCTCAGCAGAAGACTGAGAGCCCTGAGTTCATTCTGCCAGTAAAGCAGTGGAGGCCAACATGAGGCTGGACTTGGGTGGCTCTTCTGCAGCCAGACAGAGCAGGAACTGAAGCTACACTCTGGTGGCCTGGTGCAGGGTGCAAATTCAGGTGTTACTTGGTCTGGGGGAGGCTTGGGTTTTCCCTTGGCTGGCTGTGTTGTTGCCAAGCTTCAGTTTCTCATCTCTATTGCTTCCTGGTGCTCTGGTGAGTGTTACACCAAATTATGACTGTGAAGGGCCCCTGGAGCTGCTCACTGTTCTCTTGGAGATATGGGTGAAACAGAGAATGGAGGCCTGGGACATGTCTATCCTGGGGAGTGATAGGATCAAAGAGAGGATTTTGGGGGGACACTGGGCAGCTTGGCATGTAGCCCTCAGAGCTCACATGGCCCCTGGCTTCTCCTTCCTCTTGTTTTGTTCTTCCCGAGAGTCTGAGGGGTCAGAGTTATAACTAGTGGAATATCCAGCCTGTAAAACAGTTGCTTCTGCTTGGCATTGAATTAGATGAAAAGGAGGCCAGAAGCTGTAGATCAACTTTGGTCATGAGTGAGTCCACAGGAGAGATTCTGGACCTCAACTGTGTTCAGATTTCCACAGGACAATCAGTTAAAGCAGACTTTACTAAACATGGCAGACTTTATGTATTGTATCTGCACTATCTGTTCATATGCGGGTCTCAGTCTCCAGCCACTCAGGATGTGACTGTGTGGAACTGGGTCATTGCAGAGGTGATCCCAGCCACACATCCCTTCATCTCAGAATGGTTCTGAAAAATGAGGCAGTAGACAGTTTCATTATTGTGCACATGGAATAGAAAGTACTCACACCAACCTGTGAGGTCTAATAAAAAATACAGTGAACATTTAAACTTTGGAAATGTATCACAGTAACAAGCACACTGCCATTAGTCCTCTCTAAAATATTCCCCTTTACTTGGAGCACACTCATCTCCTCGTCTTGCTGCTATCTGCAGAAGCTCTGGAGTCCTCGCTCCCAAGTGTCTTCAGCTGCAAGGTCCTGGATCAGTGCCAAGTGCTTCCCTTTCGGGGCCCTTGTGATCTGGGGGAGGAGCTGAAAGCTGCATGTGCCAGCTCTTGTCGAGGGGGAGGAGGCCACACCTTTTGCCTGGTGCCCAGCATCGGCACTCACACACTTCTGAGCAGATCTTGTAAAGACACAAGAGAGAACTTCCAGAACTGCTTCAGAAAGTGGCAAGAATGATGAGAGGAATGTTTCAAAGCCAGGGTAGTATTTTTAGGGAACTAATGGCAATGTGTCTTTTACACGGGGCAAAGATTTTGATCACGACTTGGTGAGAATATGGTCTGCTGCATATCCATGCTGCATGTGTGGCCTGTTGCTTTTGGCTATGGTCATGAGTAGCATGTTTCTGTATTGGACAGCATAGGCAAGTATAATGCTATATAGAGTAAGTACTCATGTCTTTAAAATAGGAAAGGTACAGTAAAAATACAAGGTGAAGGGGATTTGGAGCTTCATTTGAGTATCCTTTGTTGCCCATTATTGAATCAAATGTCACTATGTGACACACGACTGTTATGAAAGTGTACTCCGGCACCACCCTGACAGCATTTTAGTCCTCCAATCCAGTACTGGCTCCTACGTCTGATGTCTTCATAAAAAGGACATATTTGGATGTGTGAGCACGTGTGTGTGTGTGTGTGTGTGCACCCACTCACACACACACACACACACACACACACACCAGTGTGTGGACATTAAAGCAGGTACTTGTGAGCCACAGAATGACGAATTAGCAGGCTCCAGAGACCAGGAGGGGCAGGCTTGCTGTAGCTGCAGGCTGACTTGCACAGTGTGATGCAGTAGCAACGAGGAGTCAGCAAGGCTGAGCCTATCTTTGCTTGAATTTTTGATTTGCCGATGGATTTTTGGTATCAATTATATTTCCTAAAACACGGTATAAATGAATACTGGGCAGATGCCACCTCTTAAATTATATACTCCCGTGAGCTCTGACCTGCCTCCACAACCCAGCCTTGCCTCAAAACCACCTGCTGAGGTCGTACACCGATTTCCACTCGGATGTCCCCACGCTGTGCGAGTCTCATGTTCGTTGCTTTGCTGTTGGCCTGCACAGTGAGGAAAGTGTAGTTGGCAGGCATTTCTGCTTGGCTTTCGTGTTGACTCAGACACAGGCTCTTCATGAGGCTCACCATCTCAATTCTAAAGTAATCACGTTGCTGCTTTCCGTGTTTGCTACAAAATTATTCTCCCGTTAATCCTGGGTCAAACTTGAGTTCCATTTTTAACTCTCTTTTTTCTCATGACGTATATTCAGCTGTTAAACCAGACTATGTCTTTCCCTAGCTCCTGAGTGAAAAAATAGCTTTGCTGTCTTTCTGTAAAATAAGCACACTACAGTAAAGATGCTGTACTATTTCAGCAGTGTGAGGTGGAGGCCAATATTTTATCAGTGCTCTCCCTCAGGTGCCTCGGGCAGTTCTGCTCTACATATTCTTCTAGATACTTGGCATTTTTTCTTGCAATTGTATCTTCAGAAAATGGGCCCATGCCACACACACTACTGTGCTTTTCCCTTGTAGCCTTCTTAATTATTCATCATCTCATCATCTGTGGACGGCTCTTCCTGTTATAGAACGTCCCTGAGGCTGGCTTCCTGCAGGCGTCCATTGACCAGGGAATGCCTAGTGCCCTGAAGATCCAGGCCTTCTCCAGGCCTGTGTTCCACAGCTTGAATCAAATTCAGTACAAAGTGTGGCTCAGGAGGGTATAATTTATGTACAAAAGAATAGAAAATTTATTGTTGGCAGAGACCTGGAGAATTTTATTTTCTGACTATGAAACTAAATGGAAGGATACTGAATTAGGCCAAATATATTGCTGCCAATTCATGGTCTAGATTTGATGTAGTAGCTTACTCTGCTAGAGGTGACTACAAACTTGCTTTGCTGATTAAAACCTGGACTTGATGGTGGGCTGAATTCAATGAGGTTGAGGTCCTAGAATTTCTGGACATAATTTTCAGGAAAAAATGAAAATGTTCAGGGAGGTACACCCTTGTGGTTGGCTAGAGAAATGTGTGTGGGGGAAATGTGAGTGCAAGAACTCCAATATGCCTGCACATGACTGGTAGCTATTGTCTAGACTGGGAGCCGTGCGTGGAGGGAGACAATGGAGTAGTAGCTACCATGGGTTGGGGCATGCCTTCCTAACAACCACAGCTAAGAACATCACCCCATCAGTCTGTGACAGACCATCTCTGTTAGGGACCCACCTCCGTAACCCCTAAACCATAACCACAGTTGAAGAAGTGTCCCATGCAGCTATTTCTGCACTCAGGCTCAGGTGCAGAAATAGCTAACGGTGTCTGAAAGTCACCTTTGGCCATGGACAGGCTCACTCTTTAATAATCCATGTGGGTAGTATCTCATGGGCACAGTTACAACAGAGTGCATTGTGGGCAAGGGTATGTGCACTTAGCACAGGGCATGTGACTCTGCGTGAGCTGCCAGAAGTCCCCAGGACCATGCTCTGGGCAGGGCTTTGGCTGCAGCAGAAGTATGAGACCACTTTCACTCATCTCGGGCTGCCCTGAGCCTTCTCACTGCCCACGCACACTTTGAAGAGTGCTGCTTTGTTGCCTTGAATAGATGTACACTTTCACTGCCTTTTTGTGTCTTATCCAGGATTTTGCTCAGGACGCCAAGAATTTGCAGCCATCTCCACAGGACCCTTCATCCTGCAAAAATTCTATCCCTGGGGCAGTGGGTGCAGGAGTGCCCTGGAATGACAAGGCAGTGGCATGCTTCCCTACCAGACCTAAGATGGTAGAGCGGCTGTAATTGGCAGCAGGAATAAAGTGAGACCAGAATGTTTTACTTACTTCCCACAGGAGGGTCTAGAAGTCCCTCAAACTGAAGTTTCTTGAAAAGGCAGAACCAGTACCCCCATCACTTGACTGAGACTCCCTTCACTTGGTCTATACCGTGTTTAGGCCAGAGTCATCAGCTTGTTCTCACCTGAACTTTGACTCCAAAGTGCATACTTTTTCCTTCCTCACATCTCCCTAGTGTAAGAACCTGAAAGTAAATAAGATTTGAAAGATACAGTAGAACTTCAAAGGAAAGGAATACCTGGGATGAGGGAAAGGAGAAAAGAAAGAAGGAAGGGAAAAAGAGATATATGTACACAGGATAGGTTGGATAAGTGCACTGCTGATTTCTGCTTATCTATTGAAAGGAGCAGTTAGCACTTACATTTTTTCTTGTCTTTTTAATTTTTTAATCAATTTTCCATGCTTATATCTGGTAATGTCAACAACTAATTTGAAGACAACAATATGCAATAAAACAATAATTGTTGAATTCCTATCATTTTGTTTAGTGAAATTCTGTATCGTTTTATTTTCACTATTTCTTATTCTCTTTAAAAAGTAAGATGGGAAATTTGAAAAAAAGTCCTGAGACAACCCATGTTATAGGGAGACTGGTATTTAGCATGTATTTATGCTGCTTCTGAGCTATTAATTGCAACAGAGATCTGGTAACTGCGAACTTTAAGTGTTTAGTACATATCTGGCTCTCCACAGAGAGAAACAGTCATGCTGCTCTATAAAAGAAACCACTGCAGATAAAGCTCAGCTACCTGTGGTTGCTCTCTGTTTCTCAATGGGAGTTCCATGAGGTTAAATTTTTATACTTGTGACTATTTGTAGATTTCAATGAGCAACCTACTATGTCTCTGGCTGTTGGGAAGGAGGGCACTTTTCCTGAAAGGCAGATCTGAAGAACTACTGGCTACTGGTATTCCCTCTCAAAGGAATGTTTAAATAGTTTAATTACTAGAGAATTCTACAGCATGTTAGAAGTCACTGATATAATGCAGAGTTGCCTCTTAATAATATTTATTTACTTCTTCAAGTATTCTTTATCAATTATTGATGTTAACTTGATTTGAAAATTTTTTTCTTCCCGTTGAGTAAAACACCCTGGGATCATTCACCTTCTAAGTCTTGCCTCTGTATGCATGAGACTTTGGGATATTTTCTGTTAGTTTTGGTATAGGGTCTTGCTGTATAGTTCAGGCTGGCCTTGAACTCATGCCAACACCCCTGATTCAGCCTCTGGAGAGCTGGGACTACAGATGTGGCCAGCTGGAGCACACCTGAGGCCTAAGCTGTAATGCCATCTGTCAGGAAGGACGCAGGGTGTTTCTGCACCTCAGCTGCCGTGGACAGTGCTGCAATTAACATGGGAGTGCTAGTGTTTTTTTTTTTTTTTAATCCTGTGTTTTTAAAATGCCCTAACATGGGCTTCTGGATCATATGAGTATACTTTTAATTCTTTAAAGGACTTACCTGTGTCTATGTTCCCTTCTCCTTCTCTAAACTCTCACAGCTAAGAAAAGGAAAAAGGAAGGAAAGGCCTGGCCATCTTCTCTGCCTGTCCCACACAATGTATTGAAAGATCTGTGGCCCCAGTACTTGGGGAGGCATCTGTGTCACCTCCACTGACACCCTACTGCCAAGAGAAGCACATGCAGCAAACAAGATGCAGCCTGCCCTTGTCACTGCTGTCATTCCTCACACTGCCAACCTGTCTGATCCAGGCACTCCTCTCCTAGAAGTCGGGTAATTCTCTAGGTCTTCTCTAGAAGACCTTGACATGGAAACCCTGACACTTTGTCTCGATCCTCCCTGACCTGGGCAACTGACCCTCTGGCCTGGCTCCTGTGAGAGGCACTGGGCTCCTGCTGGTGGTCACTCTCCCATTCCATTTGCCTGGACCCCACCAGCTTCTCCATGGGCAGTCCCAGTTTGCCCTCTGAGTGCCGAGGACTTGACTTTCTTGCCACCTTGAAGACCTAACCCCCTCCATACGATGCTTTTTCTGTGTTCTAACTCTTATTGGCATAACTCTATAATATTAAAATAAAGGAAATGTTATCAGAGATCTCTAATATGATTTGCCTTGGCATAAAAAAAAAGTTGAACTAAAAGCCAAATATCAGGTAAAACATGGTACTCAGGTTATACACAGCACACTCTGGGTGCTGGCAAATAAAACCGGTCTTGGCTTCTGCCTCAGGGAGCCAAAGAAGACAAAAGAGCCATCCTGACCATCCAAGGCACTAGGCGCTCACTGAAACACATCTTAACTGATTGGAAAATTCACTATATGGTTTAAGTTGATATTTTTGTCTGATTGATGTGCCCAAAATGTGTCTTATCACCAGCTCAGCTCTGAGATGATTCTTGAACTAGGAGTACAGGGTAAATTTGTCTTTTGCTGGTTTCTGTGTATTCTGCACTGAGATAATAAGTCATTTAAGGCCATCTAAAGGTTAAGGGGGCATCAGTCCTAGCTAAAAGGTAACATCTTTGCTCTTCTTTCTATCTTCTCCTGGTGCTAAGATAATTAACTGCTCAAGGCTGCTTAAAGGTCGGTTATTCAGCCAGTTCTAATAAAAATGTAATATCTGTGAATTTATTCTGAGATAAAAATATGCTAGGAACATCTCAAAAATCCAAGAGGCTACTAGACTTTTGCAAAAGGAAATCAAGAAGTAGAACAAAAAAATCAAAATGTTATAAATATAATGCTGCATTTTGCATATAAGAATATTGTAAGTGATTAGATTTTGCCCTAACAAGACAACAGAGAAAAGATGGTGACACTCTAGGAGGTCCAGGTTAGTTGGGGTGGGGGGACACCCGGGAGTGGGCTCACTGGAAGGTGGTGAGGCTAGGCCTGTGTCCATGAGGTCCTGGCCCCTCGCCCCTCTGTGCTTGCACTGCTCCCCGCTCTCCAGAGGATAGGGGCAAGGACCATGGACAGAGCCTGCGCAGAGGTGGCCTCCAACCTCCCTCCCTTCCTGGTGGTAGCAGAGAGAAAGCCTACACAGGGAAGCCTGGAGCTAGCATTCTTATCCCAGGCATAACAAAAAGTAACACTTGTTAACTACTTAAAACAGGAAAAGTGTGTAAAAATACAGAAAGAAGAAAAATTATAACTCTTTAGATCCATCACCTGGGTTTGTTTTTTTTAACTAGCATTAATTTTAATTAAAATGCTAAGATTAAAAAATTTTGTGCATTTATTATATCTGGTTGTTTCTTAGTCTCAAATGCCAATTATAGAATATTTAGCCAATCAATAATTCTTTGGCATCTTCCCCTTCTTTCATGTAAAATGCAAGATTGTACATATTTTCTGAAAATGTAGAGATACACTTACATTTAGGACAGGCCAATATTTCCTGAATTATTGAAGTCATCCTGAAGATGGAGTTGTTTTGAGATGATTGATTTTTTTCATTATTCCACAAGCCTAAATTTTACTACTTTGCTCCACTTTCACTCTTCGTATTTTAAAAATCTCTACAGGGACACAAAACAAGCCTCCTCCTCTCCCTCTCTTCTCAGCACCCCCATGAGCACTGTCCTCTCAGCTCTTGCCACTGGGAGCCCCAGGTGGCTTTGGGAATATCTGTTGTCTGGGAGTGGGTGTGTCCTGCTGGAGCACAGCCTGTTGGGCAGAGACCCCAGCTCTTGCAGGCTTCAGACCCATCTGCAAGCCTCCTTGCAAGTGAGTGACACACACATCTACTAGGGGACAGTTCATTCTTTCTTCAGCCTGGCTTCCTTCCCTCAAGATCAAATCCACTGGAGAAGCCTTCTGTGACTGCTGTGCCTGTGTCCTGCTGACCTCAAATCCAGGGTCTCCAGCCAGTGCATGCCCAGCATCTCTCAGCTCCAGGGTTCAAGGTTGGGAAGGTTCTCACGTGGGTATGACAGGGGTGGCAATAGGTTGCATCCCTTATCTGGCAGTTTTCTATTTCAAGCCTTTTCTGACAACCTTTTACTCTTCCCAAGCCAATTCTCTCCATGTCTCATCATTCTGACAGACACTGAGCCACCCTGGGTGAGCCAGGACAGGTCATTGTCAAGGTCTCTAACCTAAGCACACCTTCAAAGTCCTTTTGGCACATGAGGTGACATTGACACATCCGAGGACTGGAACACTTGCATCTCAGGCTTGGCAGGCACTATAAACACTCTCAAAGGTGGGCCATATCCAGAGGCGGCCAGGGTCCGTGAAGAGACTCTGTCTGCCCTTGTTGCCTCCCAGTCACATAAGTTCACTGCTCCACGCCTGGTGATGAGGTTTCTTAGGATTCAGACCACTTCTGCACACTTTTAGGATGGTCTGAAGGTGGAATTGTGAAGTGCGGTTTCTTTCATCTGTCAGTTCTTCTGCTTCTGTGCCTACTCCTCTCCCTAGGACTCTGCTTCCTGTCCCCTAAGGAAGTGGCCCCTGTGGGTATTTTCATGTGATGAAAGCATTTTGAAAATTAAAAGACTGAAAGGTGCAGAGTGGAGCCAAGAACTCCAAAATGATCAGTGACGGGGGCCTCTGGGGGTTAAATTGCATCTGGGCACATGCACTGCATCCTCTGTAAGTCCATTGGAGATAGCTGTAATGAGTGAGGTCCAGCTGCCTCTCTTCCAGGGTTGGCAGGCAGGCTGACTCAGAATCTACGATACTAAACCAGGGGATTCTAATTCCCCATGCAGGTCCAGCCCTTTGTGCCAATGCATCTCACGTGGATCATGTACAGATATGAGGGTTCAGAGACTCTTTATAGGGTTGCTGTGGACTTCCACTTGGAAGTGGCTGTGAATTTGCCAGTGATGTGTGTCAAGAAAGCACAGGCCTAAAGTTTTCTGTGCCTCCCAGGGCAGTGGAGAAGAAAGAAGTGAGATAGACTCCAGATCCTGCAGTACGTAGCATCTTCTGGTTTAAGTAATCCCTTTAAATGATTCAGACTCTTCCACTTGAAGCCCTCTCCTGATGCTGTCTAAAATGGCACCTGGCATATTTTGGAAGAGGTGAGGAGGCCTTCGCACAAGCAGAGGGTTCTGATTTCCTCCAGACTAGCAACCTGCAGGGCAGCCTGGTTACTTGCCCGCAGTGAGTCCTGCAGGCCACGCAATCTGACCTTAGGCTCTGGCTGGTTCTGCAGTCTCTGAGCAGATGGTCTGCTTCCTAACGGTTCAGGGAGTGGAGGAAGTCTGCGTACTTGGTCTCCCTTTGAAGACCACGAGGACTGAGGCTGTCTCTGTGCCCACTCAGCAGCTCCCCAGGCCCTCTGAGGGGCAAGGCCTTGTCCCCAAGCGCAGCAGAGGTTGCCAGGGAACAGGCCATAGGGCCTTGAGTGGACAGTAGAGTGCTCAGTGGTCTCCAGCACAGAAATCCCTGTGTGGAGAAGCCTGGCCAGCATACAGAACCACCTACCGTGTGGTGTCCATGATCCCCTGCCCAGTTCTGGGGTGGGATTTTTCCTTTCCCCACCTCTCCCTAGATATGGCCCTCTGTACCCATTAGCAGACCCCTGAGAAGCATGTGGCTGTCCTCTGCCAGGCAGGGCACACAGGAGTGGGGAAACATGGGTTGCTCCAAGAAGAAATCAGGGTGTCCACCCTTCTGGGGAAGCAGCAGTAGCCATGGTCCAGGGATTTCACCCAACAGCAGGAAACAAGGCAGAGCATTTGGCCTCTTCCTCAGTCTCCCTGTTGTGTCTGAGCTCCACACACAGCGGCACAGCCAGGTGTAGCTCTCTCTGTCCTTCTCTTGAGTGAGTGTCACCCATGCCTCCATGGCAGCGGCAAGGCAGGGCTGAGGTTTCGTCTGAGCACAGGCTAGGGCCGGAGCTCCCTGCACTATCTTGGGGCTGGCAAAGTTGGAGGCTCCTGAGGAAGTGAGCAGCCTTCCTGCTCATGCCTGGCTGGACATGTGAGTCACATGGAGCAGCTCTGGTGGCCAGGACAGATGCCAGGCACCAAGGGACTTCTGTGATGGTGGAGGAACCCCAAGCGCTCACTAACTTAGAAGTGAATGAGGAATTACTTCATTTTAGTATACCGGAAGAGGGGAATACCCTGTTCTCCCTGGCTTCCCTAGGCTCCCTGTCACATTGTTAGATGAGGGCCACATCCCCACATCCCAGTGCTCTTTGCAGGTCGTCTTTAGAGTCCAGGCTGCTTGCAAGGGAGCGCGGCAGGTTCCTGAGCACTGCTGCCCACCTTTGCTGTCCTCACCAGGTGGCTCCGAGTTTCACAGCTCAGCTACCAAGGCAGAAGCGCATCCTTATGTTTTTAATGAGTTTAGTGGCACATTCTAGATATACATTATGATCATATTCACCATAGGGAATTTGCACTGTACATAATGTATTTTGAGTTTTCTTTTCCCCTTATTCCCTCTCCTCCCTTCAATCCATCATCCATTATTTACAAAGTTTTGTTTTCATTTTACCCTTTAAAATTATTTTCTTCCTCTCTCCCTCCCCCACCCTAGTTCTTCTTTCCTTTTGAACAATTTCTTCCCATTTCGCCACATCTATTGTACATTTTGATCCTTATTTACTCTTTCAGCTTCTCACAGCAGGGAGACAGTGTGAAGTTTACACATGTGAACCCAATTTATTTCACTTAAGAGTACAGTATTAAGTTGCATCTGTTTACCTAGAAATTCCCAGATGAAATACAAATGGTAAATAAATATATGAAAAAATGTTCACTATCACTAGTTATTAGAGACATGCAAATTAAAACAACACTGAGATTCCATCTCACCCCAGAAAGAATGGCTACATTAAGAGGTCAATGAGTAACAAATGATGGAGGGGCTGTGGGGAGAAATGAACCCTTCTCCACTGTTGCTGGGAGTTCAGACTGGTGCCACTGTGGAAGACAATGTGGAGATTCCTCACAAAACTGGGATTAACGGGGTATTCTTTTTATATTAGGAAAGAGACTAGGATATGATGTTAGGAGAGCTTTGGAATACTAGCAACTAGTGTTTCCTAAGAAGAGAATAAACTGATTTGGACGTACCTGACATTAAAATTACCTTTAGGAAGATTCTTTTGCTTCATCTTATGCTTTATTTTGATATATATAAAATCAGGCAGTTGGGTTGTGCCTTGGATGTCCTAACCTTTGGAACTGTGAATCAAGGCATTTGTACTCTTTATAAATTGTCCAGTCTCAGGCAACCTGTTCTAACAGCAAATGTAGTCTCAGACAAGGTCATAGCCCAAAGCATATCCATGGCTCTCTTAAGGGTTCTCTCTGCATAGCTGAACCAGGAACTCAGAATCCTTCCTTCTCCCAAGACCACCTGAGGTCCCTTCATTGGCTGGCTCCAACCTGGCTAGTTGACAAGCCATGATTTGAGGATCACACAGGATCTTACAGGGGTCAGGCCAAAGAGGAAAACAGCACCAGATCAGTCTTTGGCCAGATCAGTCACACCTAGGGCACATGTGGCTTCCCTAGCCTCTCTGTCACATTGTTAGATGAGAATGGATGTGGAAAATGGATTGATGCAAGAACTCTTTAGGGTTTGTCCTGTTTAAGTCTGTCAGTAATAAGTTAGGCTTAATGCTCCATTTTGGGTCAGCTGTTTAGACATCAGGGGAGCAATTAATCCCTAGCAATTATGTATAAATAGTAGTATAAAAAATGACAGGATGTCATTTTATCATCAAATTAACAGAGAACTGTTATATAAAGTAAGGAGAGAAATAAACTGGCACAATTATTGAACCTGGGCTGATGCTAATAGGGAAAAGAAAACAGGTTAGAATGACCACAACCTCCTTTTTATCATAGCAGACATATTTTCAACAGACTTGGTGACCCTACATTATGGATTGAGAACAAAGTAGGTATCTGCTTGCTTTTGGGAGGTCAAATTTCACTGTCACTTTGGACTTTGAAGCAATCCATATGATCCAATGATGGGTGGGAAGAACTGGTATTTCTTCCTATTACATCTTGAGCATTGCACAGGAGATTCTGGAAAAATGTTTCCTGTTTTAATTCTTAGTAGGCTACAGTGAGGTAAGCATAGGGGTGAAAAGTAGAGCCCAGTGAACTCACTTGACTTGCTGCAGGACCCATGGCTAGATAATCATAGGACCAGAATGAGTGACAAGGCCTTGAGACACAACGCACAGCTGTGTGTGGCCATACTGGTGTTACTGTGACTGACTGCTGCATTCTCTGCTCAACTTTTCATTAAGACCTGTAAGGTAGAATAATGGACTGTTTGCTCATAGGCTGAAAAGTACTGGAAGAAATGTGGAATGCTGAGAGGTCCAAACGCATTGACCCTGGCACCACAGAAAAGTCACATGTCTGTCTCGTTGTCCTCTTGCCGCTTTCTCCCATCCTTCCTTGCATTGTAATTTACACATCTTGTCCACTTCTGAGAAGGGATTAATGAGTGCTTTTTGGCTGATTCTCAGGAAAGTTATAATACAGTGAAATTATCTTTAGATTTTTAGCTAAATTGATTGGTTGCTTGAAATTGTGAAGCACCACCAGTACTGATCAACAAAGAACAGCCCACCTAGGTAGCACACACCTCTGTGTTCTGTATGAATGGAACTGTATCATGTACATTTCCCTAGTTTCTTTGTTGTGTTATGTAAGAGTCCCCTCCAGGTTCTCCTCATGGTCCAAGAAGTTAATATTTGTAACCCCAAAGATATGTTATTGGAATCCCATTAAGTTAATTCCAATCTATCACTCTCAGTGCAACCCACGGTGAAAGTAAAGACACTAAAACATATAATTATTGGGGCACCGAAGGGCCCTAAGTCCAGCCATGAAGATGGCTTTCTGGAACAAAGAGGCTGATGCAAGGTGTTGCCTGGGTTTTATTCAGTGGAGGAGGAGTGGCTTGAGGAAGAATGACTGAGAAGTGTGGGAAGTAGGTGAGTACTGTGAGCTGAGCTAGGAGGGTGGCCTGCATTTACCTCTGCCATGTGCAGAGAAAGTAATTTGCATTATGCTACTGAGACAGTATCTAATGTTTTGGGGATCTGGTGCTCAGTTAAAATGGAGACAATCTTTCAAGAAGAGCTGCTCAAGTCCTCCACAGTGTTCCACTGTGTTCTTGGGATTCAGTGTTGCTTTGTGTAGTTGTAGTGCTTTGATTTTTACTGTTATGTGTGGAATTTCAATGCAAATGATACAGTTCACTTTTCCTTTGCATTATTGACAGACTTGTGGGTTATTTCCAGGTGTTTTCTACCACCAAAAATGCTAGCAGGAATATTGTGCTGCCCATGCACAAACATTTCTGGAAAGAACAAATATTCTTAGGGCAGTAGTGCTGGCCACCGCAGTCTGAGTGCGTCCATTCGTTAGCGTTTCCTAGTTTGCCCTCCGAGTGGCCTGTGGTGGTTTTCATCTGCTCCACAGCCTCACCCTACCCGTGGTACATGGCACCTTGTAAGTCCTTCCAACCTGATGGCTCAGCGGAGTTCTAATCTCCATACCCTGAATGCTCCTGATTTTGAGGCATTCATATTTCCAACTCTGTCATTTTTTGGGACATGTTCTCACTTTCTTCTGGGTTGTCTTTTTTATCATTGGGCTAGACAACCTTTTATTTTTTTATTTTTATTTTTATTTTATTTTATTTTATTTTTTGTCTTTTTGAGGCAGGGTCTCACTATGCAGTTCAGGCTGGCCTTAAGCTCACTTTGTAGCTCAGGCTGGTCTTGAACTCACAACAATCCTCCTGCCTCAGCCTCCCGAGTGCTGGGATTACAGGCATGCGCCACCATGCCTGGCTTAGACAACCTTTTAAAAAGGTATTTTAAAATATATATTCTGGATACTAACAATTTGATGATAATTTCCGATATAATTATTTAGTTCATTAATTGAAGAACACTATTTGCCACTTAATTTAGGTATTCTTTAATGTATTTCTAGTGTAGTTTTATATGTCAATAATGGTTTTGAACATAATTGTTAATTTTTGAATCATAAGTTATTTTAGTTTTAAAAACTTCTTTTTTCATGGAAATGTAATACATGTAATAGATTTTTATGTATCACTTTTCTGCTATGCAAAGTTAAATTCTTAATTCTAGAAATTACAGATTCTATTGGATTTCTTAAGTCACATAAATTTCAAATCATGATAGTTAATTTCTTTCCTTCCTTTTGCTGTTCATTTTGTTTCATTACTGTCTGGGACTAAAGACTATAGTATACAGTTAAAAAAAAAACACTGGGCATCCTGGTCATTTTCCTTAACTCCACAGACATGGGTTAGTGTGTCTATGATAGATACTCTATCAGGTAAAGGAAGTTTGCTAATTAAAAGAAAGCCAAACTTCTGCTATGATGAAGGAAAAGAAAAAGAAAATGAATATGATAAAGAACAATCTGCTTGGTTTTAAAATTTTAATTATTATCGTTATTTTCAGAGTCTAAATGTTGCTGTCCTTCCTTTATCCACCTCCATTCTCCTGTTCTTATTTATTTATTTAGTTTTGCACTTGCCCGGGAAGTGCTTACTCTACTGAGCCATCTCCCTGGCCTGAGCCAACGGGAATTGAACTCAGGCCCTGCAAGTTCTTTTTCCACTGAGCTATCTACCCTTCCCCTTGCTTTCTATTCTTCTAGCTCTTTCCTTTCTTTCAATACTGCCTTTGACTTTTTATATTCTTTTACTTTCTCTTCATATTTTCAGGGACCTTTTAATTCTTGATGTATTTATTCTTTGTTTTGTAATTCCACCATCTGAAGTCCTACGTGTCCAGCTCTCTTGCTTCTACTACTTGCAAGGACGTGACTCGCTTCCTGCGCACTTTGTTACTTTTCGCTCTAAGTGTTTTGAGAATCACGCCTTTTTAGAGTCTTTGAGACCTGCAGGAACAACTTGTGCCTCTATGCCACCTGCTCCCGTCAAAGGTGGGTCACGTGGTACCGGGGGCTGAGGCTCTGCCAGCCTGGAAACACCCGTCATGTTCTTGTCTGAGGTTTCCAGAAACCCCAGGGAGTCTGAGATCAGGCTGCAAGGTCAGCTGAGGGCCAGCTGGTAGATATGAATTTTGTGTTTTCTTCAAGCTGTTGCCATGTTCTGTAATAGGTAATTTTTCCCCTGTACCCTGAATTTATTTCTTGTTCATATACACCTTGCGGATTTAGGCCCTTGGGATTCCTGATTTATGGAGGCGTTTCTTATTAGATTCCTAGTCTTGAACATGTTCCTCCTGGGATTTATCTGCTGCTACCTTCGAACACAGAAAGTGGCTTTCACCTTCGCAGGCAGATATCCCAGAGGAACAGTCAGGCTCAGACAGGGCCTCCTGTCTGGAGCTGTTTTCATTTGGCTTTGGACTAAACTACTGCTAACGCTATATGTATTTAAAATTAATTTTATGATTGCAATTATTTTTTTGGGGAGGGTGTTCATGGTGCCAAGTGTGCCATATTACTGGAAATGGAATTAAAAAAAATAATTTATTCTTATAATAAGTTTAAGATTTAGCATGGAAAGACTGGGGCAAAATCCCTTGTGAAAATAAGATTTTGTGTTTAGACACAGGATTACACACTCCAGAGACCTTTCCTCATTTTCTTATTTCCTGTATGCATGTAAGAAGTTGTGCTACAGACCCCGAGAAGCACTCTGAAAGGCCTAGCTTTGAAAGACTTCATATAGCAGTGACAAATGGAACGAAGTGTATAAATTAAATGCTCATAATCAACAGAAAAATAAAACAAAACACTTTAATAGAAGGTGAAAGCTTAGCTGCTCACCTATGGGTGCCCAGACCCTCGGCCTGTCCAGGGCACATTGCATGAAGAATGGTCTTGCGCTGTGTGGAAATGGATAATGCAATTAAGGCCAACAGCACGTAATACATTTTCCTTTATTTTAAATATTTTTATTGTAACACTAAGAAACGAGAGGTCAAGCAGCCCACAGGACATAGACGGCTGGGCAGTGAGATAGTTGGGTGCTCCTTCCAAGTGGTGGGAAATCCTGAGTGGGCGAGGCCACTGCCTGTCTGGCTTGGGAAAGTTTAGGGATCAGCAGGAAAGCCCAGGAGGCCCACACACAGGACAGGCCGCAGTGTCCACATGAGCGGCTTGAACTCAAATTGGTGGGGACGGCGCTCCCTGGTGGTCTAGTGGTTAGGATTCGGCACTCTCAAATTGGTGGGAGGCTAATTTACTGTTCAAGTTATTAAATATGAAGTAGGGGCTGGAGGGGTGGCTCAGTGGAATAAGTGCTTCCCTGGCAAGTGCAAGGGCCTGAGTTCAATCCCTGGTTCCGGAAAAAAAAAAAATCAACAACAACAACAAAAAAACATGAAGTATTTATTATAAATTAAATTTTAGACACTTTGTTAAATAAAATTTAAAAGTAAAGATAACTAATATAATATTATTTGTGTAGGATTTTTTTTATTTGGCTAATTTCTTTTTTTAAAATTTACTTATTTTATTGAAGTACAAATAGCAATGAGGCAGTTTCAAGACACATTAACAGGACAGATTCAATAAATTAATACATTGCAAGCTATTTTCATAATGTTTTGGTATCATACAAGGTGCATACATGATATTATACTTACAGACATTATTAGAGCAGATGTCTCATCAGTAAATTAAGAGAGTGTAGCTGTGTACTTATTTTTTTATACCTGAATTATACCACAGATTCAATAATTAATACTTTCTACCTTGTTATTTTTCTAGTGGTTGTCTATAGTACTAGAAGCCGACATAATATCTTGTCCAACCACTATTAGTGCAAATCTTGCTTCTCATAGAATTATGCAGAAGCATGGCATATTTATCCTACACACACACATCATGATTCTTCCTTTGTATCCCCCTTTTTTTGTCTAGACCTATCAAAGATGGGCACTCCATTGTCATGAAACCAATTTAGGTGCGTGAACTTGGCGACACAAGCCAACACAGTCCAGCATTCCACAATAATAGTGAGTTATCTGAAGAAGTTGTTAAGTGTAGCCATTTACAGCTCAACTTATTATTATGGCCCCGCATTGTATACCTCATTTTTGTACTTTTCTGCTGGATGGTTAAGACCAAGATAGAGCAAGACCTATATACCAAAACATGTAGTTTTTGTTTCTGATGAGGTCAGTGAAGTCCCCTCAGGGTTTATCTTGTAATCCTGTACCTTACTCTGTTGTGTAGGATTAATGTTAGAGGTCACTAACAGATGCATAAATATCTGAACTGGATGTCCCCAGTTGAGTGTCCCCACTGAAGGGTGGAGTGGAGTCCAGTCCTTCCCACAGAAGGGTGGCAGTTACAAGCAGGAGTCAGACTGCAGATGTGGAGCCAGTAAATGCTGACACGGACATTCTGTGTTTCTGACACAATCTCCATTTCTGATGATAGCTTGATGTTTATGTATTATTTTCTTTTATTTTTTGGAAAAAAATATTTTTATAGGGTTGAAATCACATGTTGTTTTTTTCCTTCTGTGAATAAGACTCAAGCCTTAGTTGAAACTGTAAGGTCACAGTTTTTAGACCTCCAACCTTTTTATTTCCCTTTTTCTGTCATTATATGAAGCAAGAGCAGATGATTCTTATTTCAATGGTTTTGGTCATTTTATTTAATTTGATTAAGTTGTGATTATTTTTTAACAGGGAATCCCTCTACATTTCTTAGGCTGTTTTTATTTTGTTACTAAAGCAAGCAATCAATAAATGTCAATCAGAATTTGCTATACTAAAATTCAAGATCTACTTTGTAATGCTAATGGTCAGAGACTTACCCAAGGAACCCTAATAAGCACGCTACAAATGGCTAATGTAATTTGTATTTCTATGATGAGATGAAAATGAGAATGTGTGTCTGCTGCACTGTATTAGCAAAAGCTCATTAGGATCTGGGGAAGCCTGGGGAAGAGACTCAGGCGAAGTCACTAACATCACAAGTGAAACTGGGTCTGGGTCTCTCTCGGGGAACATTTGCTCTGGGGGGATAGCAAGAATTACATTACCAGGGCAGCTTTTAAGCTCTGTTGAATAATTCTGTATTTTAGAAAAGAAAAGTGACCTTTTGTGTCTCCCAGAGGGACAATGACAATACTAATATATTTCAAATAAAACTAATTGGGTCACGACTGTAATTGTGACACCAGCTTTATAAAAACACAGGGGATATGTTTGCTGAAAAAATGAAAGTATTTTAAACAAAATATTTCATAATTATAAATTTAGATGTGTGACTTTTATTTCTTCTTAGTCAAATGTTTGATGGGGAATACAGAATAGAAAAATATTACTGAAAATTCTCAGTTTTGTACTTCTTTGAAATATGAATGCAGTTATCTTCAACAGTAACTATTAGCTTTCTTCAATTGTCAGAGTTCCATGTTTTCCACATTTTAGCCTATTTGAAATTTGTGTATTTCCCCCAAAAGTAAGTTAAATGGAACATGTCTCAGTTCCTGAGCTTCACAGAGGCCATCACTCCGATAGCATTGAGATGCTTCAACTTCAACTTAGGTTTGCATTCCAAATGTTGACAATTTTAAAAAGAGATAGCAGCATAATGCAGAAGTGAAAAGAAACATTATTTTACATAAGGAAGGGGTATTAACTGCCAAACAATGAAATCAACTTTAGTAGAAAATTGATAAATCTATTGATTTGTCATTTTATGGCATTTCACAGCCAGGAAAGATTATGTAACAAATTCATGGTGTGAAAGGATTATTACTCAGACACTAAGCATATACTATCAAAAGCTTCTGATGACTATCAAGAGAAGACAGGAGCTTGCGGGTTAGTTCAGTTGTTTGAAGTGCCTGCTTGGGCAGACTCAGGAGTGGGGGACCCCAGTTTGATCCCCACCTCCATAAGTTGCACCAGAAACACCCTTAAGGCAGCTTGAGATAGCAAAAAAAAAAAAATCCTTCTACAATTTAGGCCAGCCAGATAGCTCATCAGATTAAAGCACCTGCTTAGGCAGATGCAGGGGTTAGAAGTTTGATCCAGTCCTGCCGTGTCAGTCCCGCCCACAGAGCATGCTGAGATAGCAACTGAGACTGGTTATGGTGGAGTGCACCTGTAATTCCAGTACTTGGGAAGCTGAAAATAGGAGAATCACTATGAGTCTGATCTGTGTAGTAGGACCCTGTAAATAAAAAAAAAAAAAAAAAAAAAAAAAAAAAAAAAAAAAAAAAAAAAAAAAAAAAAAAAAAAAAAAAAAAAAAAAAAAAAAAAAAAAAAGAGAGGGTGAGAGAGAAGACAATTCACTTACAGGGATGAGGAATTCAATTAAGGGGAAAAAGTGAACTATTAGCTTAAGTAGGTAGGAGATGCAAACAAATCCTTGCAATTGTACCATAGATCTTGAAGATGCCCACAGGCCATGATCACAAGTGTAGGTTACTTGTGTAGGTTACAAAGAAGTGACCTGTTGTTATGCTGCCAGCTAGGACTAGTTCAGAAGACCAGGGTAAACTGGGAGCCACCAAAACTCCAACTGGGTGCTAACAGTGTAGAAAGTGCCATGCATAATTACATAAATATTTGGTGTAATAAGTGTGAAAACAGTTTCATATGTATTTTAATGTTCTGTTTCTCAGAAACATTGAAATACTTAGAAAAATAGGGCTCTCTAAGCTTGAAGGTGGATTTACTACCTGCAAATTATTCCACACTAAAATGATATATAAGTGGCTTGAGAGATAGCTCAGTGGCATAAGTGCCTGCCTGTCAAGTGCAAGGTCCTGAGTTTGATCTCCAGTAGCTCCCTGCAAACCCTCAGCAAAACGGTAGATAAAAATAAGATGTATTTTGGTGGTACCGGCTACTGAACCCAGGGTGCTGTGCAGCTGAGGTACACCCCTAGCCATTTTCATTTTTCACTTTTCTTTTTTTAACTTTGAGATAAGTGCTAAATTATACTTAGTAAATAGCAAAAATATAAAAATTGTGCTTTTGCTAAACTACCTGAGGTGGCCTTAAACTCAAAGTGCTCCTGTCTCAACCTCTCTCATAGCCTGTGTGCATTGTGTGCACCGCCATCCCTGGCCTCATGATACTCTCTTTTATACAGTTACTAGATACAAGCAAGGATGACAAGTCACAAACTCATTGTATCCTTGTGGAAAAGTGGAGAGAGAGGGACTGCATGAAACTGTGCCAGGGGCTGAATCACTGCTGGTGATGCCTGTTCATGTCTGGTGAGGTTGCATGACTTTTTCTAAGACTTCTATCTAGTGTAAATTGTTGATAATTTTGAACAAATGGATGCCTCTCATATAAAATTTGTGGTTGCAAAAAATGAACAGGGATCAAATCCTGATGAATCTAGTAGCTGTACATATTTTTATAGCATGGAGCGATATAGTGAATCTAGTAAGGTTATTCTGTGAGAGATAAATATCACATTGTGAACCTGGATGTACGAAAGCAGCTTGTTCTGATAAGCTTGCTCTTAGTGTCTAACCATTCCACTATACTTCCCTAAGCCTAATTGCATGTAAAATGGGGATGATTTTTTCCCACTGTAAGTCCTGAGTACAGTGCTGGTATATCCTAGGTTCAGTCAAAGCTACTTACTACTTTTCTAGAAATATTGGAAGAGAATTCAAGTTCTGAAATTATGGGGTGTTTGACTTTGGGGAAAGTATTCATTCTTGGGATGGGGAGATAGCTCAGTAGAATAAGCACTTCCCTGGCAAGCGCAAGGGCCTGAGTTCAATCCCTGGTTCCACAAAAAAAAAAAAAAAAAAAAAAAAAAAAAAAAAAAAAAAAAAAAAAAAAAAAAAAAAAAAAAAAAAAAAAAAAAAAAAAAAAAAAAAAAAAAAAAAAAGAAAAGAAAAGAAAAGAAAAGAAAGTTTTCATCCTTTTAAAAATTTATTTTCTTATTTGAAACAGAGATAGAAACCATACCTATCTACTTCATAGGTGGTTGTCACAGAGTGAAAAAAAAAATGTGTGTGAAGCTGCCTTTGAGCTCCTGGACAGCCAGCATGTGTTGTTACTTATACTGTTACTGTGTGATTTGTGGAAAGCCAGACTTGATAGCAAGCTATGGTGATAGAATTAGAACTTCTCAAGAAGCAGGGAAATTGCACCTTTATCCTACTGTGTAACAGGCTCAAGAAGCACTGGTAAGTCTATTTGAATGTAATTTTAAGAGTAAAATTGGGGAATTGAGGCATACACAAAATCAAATCATGAAAAACAAATAAGGAAGATAAAATGTTTATCCTGGAGAAAAGTGCTCTGAAGGTCATTGTGAAAGAGGTTTGCCCTGGATGGACTGTAGAGTTAGAGTTCTGCGAATAGGGGATAGATTTGGGGCTTTTTGGAAGAAATATTTCTCAGAGTGAAATGACACGGTTAATCCAGTGCCATTATTTTACTATGAGAGTTGTCCGCAGGTAGGATGGCTGCCCCTGAAGACAGTAGCTGCTTAGCCACTGGTATTTCTTTTTTTTAAGGCTGTCAAAGAAACTGACATTTCTTTACAGTCACTCGAAAGAACTGCAGAGAGGACTCAGGACTTTGGGATGGGGTCTGCCCAATGAACTAGAAAGGCCAGTCCTTCTCCGTGGTTCTGTGTTCTATGTCTATTGGCTTCCACGCAGTGCTTAGCATTTAAAACATTAAAAAAAAAAAACCCTTGTATCGAGTCATCTCGTTTTTATTTTGGATTATTTGGCTAAAGTATGCCACACTGAGTGAGAATTGCATATTTCTGACCTTCGAGAAGTAAAATTTATATCCTTTATCACTCTTATCTGACATATCTAGAGAAATAGATCTGTAGAATTTGTGCATGCCTATCATATTTTCATTTCTTTTAAAAGAGGAACGTTAGGGCTGCCTAGATAGCTTAGGCAGAGCACGGTGACCAGGGTTCGATCCCCAGCATGCTATGTCAGCCCCGCCCCCAGGGGGCGCTGAGAGGCTGATTAGACAGGGTATAGTGGTGTGTGCCTGTAATCCCAGCACTTGGGAGGCTGCGGAGAATCACTATGAGTCCAACCTATGGAGTGAGACCCTGTAGACCTTGTACTAAATAAATAAATGAATAAATAAAGAAATAAAATAAAGAGGAACATAGATAAAATGGTGAAGAACTGTTGGAGGTATCTAACGGCTTGGTTTAATATCCTGTGAAGCACTTGGCCCCAGTCAGGTCAAGAAACAGGTATACAAATATTGGGCATATGGTTCACAGAGAAGCTTGCTGTTATAAGGTATTCGGAGAACAAAATGTCTTGTAGGAAAAACTGTATTGACATTGTCTATCTCCTTCAGCACAACATTCTGCTTCCAAGTGATTATTTTATCTTGCTTTTTTAGTTCAAGATTCCTAGCTTTAAAATTGTTATAAAAAAATAACTCAAGGCCAGCTCTTTTCTTCTATATAGATTAACAAATAAATCATTAGTGATCCCAAAGACATTGGAGAAGGGGACTTCCTCAAGGGGTTTGCCCTGGTAAACTTTGTCTTAAAGACGGAGACATGATACTGGTCTATAGAAATTTATTAGTAGTTAAGGGCTTGGCTGTGTTTTGAAGGTGTTGGCAATATTGGGATTGGAGGTTTTCTGACAATGATAACTGAAGAGAATGTGGATGAGATGATCCTACTATGGGACAATATTAAAGTCCCAGGTAAATTTTCACCAAATCTTCATGAACTAAATTATCCAACATATTGATACCAGCCAACTTCTATTTCTGGGACCTCACTATCAGTGAGGTTATAAACAATGCCCCACTAGCAGATGAAAATTAGGTTGCAAATAACTCAATAAAAGGTTGCCTGACCTCTCTTTCTAAGGCTGTTCTGGTTACTGCCATTCTTGAACGCTTACTTAAGCAGTAGGAGAGACCAGTAATAAGCCCTCAATGTTGAATGCTATAATGAGGGGACAAGCCTTTCTTTTGATTATATTGTATTCTCTCCACTAAAGATTCAGCAGCATTTTATCTTCACTGCAGTAAACATGTGATTGTGATAACTTGGGGGCTTCAATGCTACTTGCGTTAAGAAACACCTTACTTACATTATGCCTTCTCACACCATATTATTTTTATTCAAGCAGCTCATTTTGCAGTAATAGGACCATCTCTTGTTGACAGGTATTTCTATAAAAGCTTCACACAGAAGCTTTGGTTTGTAGCAAGGCAGAATGATTTAAGGAAGGTATATTTTCACATCTTCTGACACTGAGGTGGCATTCTTCAGAATAAAAAATTTACTCTGAATTTGCATCTAATGTATGGCGTTGTTTCTCAAAGAGCAAAAACTGGAGTGAATTGAGAGTGCTTGGCATCATTACACAGAATAAACAACACACAGGATTTTTTTTTTTCCAGGTCTGTTTCTTTAGCCTCTGTTAGTCTGGAGGTCTTAGCATTTATTATAGAAGTGTTTTACTGAGAGAGAAATTTGAACTGGAACTGAGATTTTCATGTGTGTATTTTGTCAATGGGCTAGGAAGAAAAAAAAGTTACTAAAATGTATCCTATTTCTATGACAGTGTCCCAAAATTCTTTTGGAGTGCCTCCCAGTACTATAATATCTGTGAATAACGTTAGTGGGAGATTGCCACAACTCTGTATCATGAGGGTCACCAAGGCTCAGGTCACTAGGGAATTAAGTTTTGGGATGGCTCATCAGAAAATGAATTGTGACTAGCTGAGATCCAGACTGAGTATGGAGGGTACATGCAGAAAGTTATCAGGACCAGAGATATTATCAAAGTAATTATGGAAATTAAAAAATTGAAGCTGATCATATTTTCCTCTCATTCTTATGTGTGATTGCATATTGTTATGATTTAAAGCCAAAACGTGTCCTTAAAGTCTTAAGTTACAGAAGTACAACCTAACTACAGGGTGGGTCACTGGGGGCTTCAATTGGAAGGGTGTCTTCTTATCCCCAATTCTCTCTCTCTGTCTTCTCTAATGCTGTATTTATTTGGCACAAGGTCTTACTACACAGCTTGTACTCAAAGCTATCCTTTTGTCTCAGTCTCCCCAGCACTGGGATTACAGGTGTGTGCTACCACACCTGGCTGTAGTGGCTGGCATGGTGGCACAGCAAGTGATACTGAGGTCCTTGTGCTTGCCAGGCAGGCGCCTAGACGACTGAGCTACCTCCTCAGCCCCAACTGTTCTCTTTTCTATGTGTTCTGATGTGTGGTAGGAGAAACTTTTCTCAGTCAAGCCCTTTCACCATGCCTTTTGTGCTGTGCTATCAGCTGACCATGCACTTGTCTCACTGAAAATGTGAGCCCAAATAAACCTCTCTTCCTTTAAATTGTGTCAGATATTTCCCAGTCTGGGAAAAGGACAAGCACAGAGGCCATCACAGGAACTATATCTGATCATGTGGCTTAAAAGCCTTTGGAACTGGTTTGTGGGAGGGCTTTGGAAAGGCTTAGAAGTTCTGCGTTCAAAGTATTGTAAGCAGAGGATCAAAGATTGATGGAAATTCTTCTTTTTTTTTTGGAAGAAGTGGGGATTGAACTCAGGCCCTTCTGCTTGCCAGGGAAGTGCTTATTCCACTGAGCCATCTCCCTGGCTCTTCTTAACAGAGCTCAAAAGACCAAATCGCTGAGAGACATTTGGACAGGAAAGATCAGATTCAGGTTTCAGTTAGGAACAAACACTGCTTTGGTAGTTGGATCCAGACTATGCGTGTTATATCCTAGAAGAAAATGTATCTTCATTTTGCCTATGTCCTAAAACTTTGCGGGAGACTGAAATTAAGGGTGGTGGACTAATTAATTTGGCAAAAGGAATTTTAAGGCATCACACTGTTCAGGCTGTAAGATGGATAGTACTGACTGCTTTTAGCCAGATATATAGTGTGACTCAGGAACAAAGAGGTGGGGCTGAATGACTGAAAAGTTTGCAATTTTTCCAGAAGATAAGTGCCTGCAAGCTACGGCAAAGGAAAGAGTTATTGGAAAGATTAACACTAAAATGAAGGCAAATACTTTGTACAGGGGCCAGAAGATAGGTGCCTATACACAGTTCAGAAATCAGAACAATCCCACCAATCACACACTCAAGGGTATAACACCATGAATCTTTCATTTGAGAAGAGAGCCCCTGGGAAGCCTGATCATTCAGTGCTACCTAGGAAAGAGTATTCCCAAGCTCAGACATCCAGGTACTCAGAGGGTGCTGTAGACACGATCCAGTGGGTTCTAGCTACTGCTTAAACTGACTATAACCCTTGACATTATCCATATGATGCTGATTTTTAAGGTACACAGAATGTAAGAGTTAAGGGTCACAGCAATTTCCATCTAATTTCAGGAGAAGGCCTGGGAGGCCATGCAGATCCTCCTAAGAAGATAGTATGTGAAGCTGTGAGGGTGAAGATAAAGGTGCAGTGGAGATCCCACAAAGCTGGACATGGCAGGAATATGAACAGTCTGCTCAGGAAAAACTGCAGGTAGCAAGTGGAACCAGCCCAAGAAAGAAATCATGTGGACTCACACCGACAAGGCCATAGAGGCAGGCCTGCCAAAGCCCTTCGAGATGCATAGCTCACCACTACCTGCACCATGTGCTGAACGTGGTGCTACATGATTTAATGCTTTCCTCATTGGGTTTTGGTCTGATATTTTCCAATCCTCTATTTTTCCCTGTTGGAACAAGAATGTTTACCCTATGCCATTATTTGTTGGAAGTATCTAACTTTCTTTTTGATTTTTATAGGATCTCACAGTTAAAGAATATGAGTCTCAGAGGAAACTTTGGACTTGGACTTTCAGCACAGCTGGAACTGTAAAGATTTTGGTAACTCTTAGAGATTAACTAAGTACACTTTGCATAATGAATTGGATACGAGCTTTTGATGGGCTGGGTTCAGTCTTATACCTGTTTTGTCCAATTTTTAATGTGCCCTGCTCAACCAACAAGGTTAAATAGGTAAAGCATTCCCAAGACCCCTTTATGGCTAGATTTCACATTAAAGTAGGTTTTGTTAAGGAAACACTTGTATGATTTGAAAGGTAAGCAGACAAAGGAAGGCAGAGCCCCTAAGCACAGATGAGTTCTGCAGCAGTGCGACAGGGGCAGAGTTGGGTGGAACTTCCACTGCACTAGTTTTGTGACCCCATGGGAGTGTTATGGAAGTGTGATTCACTGGGTTGCACAGATCTAAACTTTATTCAATGCTTCTCAAGGATTTCTGTAAGGTGCAATGAATTATATAATGTAATATAATAAATATAGAACAATTCATTTCTTTTTTAAAACCAGTTGAAGTGGATTCTATTATCTGCAATTAATTCTTTGTCTCTCCTAAACTCATCTTTGGATAAACTTCAGAAACTTAAATTAATTACAGTATATCTAAAATATTTCATATTAACAACAAAGTGAGTTGCTCTCATTTGACTCTGACCACGTAATGCAGTCATTCTTGAGCACACATTTATTAAGTGCTTATGAGACAGCTCTGGATATGACAAAAGAAAAACAAAATCCTATTTATACGGAGCCTCCATTTTCATGAGGAGAAATAGACAATAAATAAATATGTGGTGTACCTGGGGATGCTTGTCCCAGGAAGAAAAGTGAAGGGAGGCAGATAGGGATTGTCAGGGGTTCTAGAAACAAATCACATTGGAAAATGACATCTGGGTAAAGCTCTGAAGAAGGAGGAGCAGCGTGGGCAGAGGAAACAGGACGAGGAAGAGGCCAAAGTGGCCTGCGAGAGTGAGGAGCCCAGGATGCCAGAGAAAAAGGACTAAGGGCTTGTGCCACTGACGCACGCAACAGGAACCAGAAGGTGCAACCGCGAGTGTTTGATTATCAACAAAATGCAAATACAAAATATAAAAAACCCTCAATATTCCTGATCCAAGAAGACAGTGAAGGTACAGCCTTTCCTGGTGGTTCTGGACTATGGAAAAGTGTTGATGTAAAACATTTGCAAAGAACTATACACATCCAGGTGAGGGTCTGGGTGCGGAATGATCCACTAGTGAAGGGTTTCTCGGACTTCGACATAGTGAACCACGACCCAAATCAGCCTACCCTTGACCTGTTTCCTAAGCGTATTTTGGAATCATCCCTTTTGTTTCTTTTATTCAATTTGTTACCAGCTCCTTCCTGGCTTCCTCCCTCCTCTTACCACGCCCACTCATTGTCCCTCCCACCCTCCTGCAATGTCCCCGCC